>JH392977.1:12815-24076 GCA_000235945.1 Homolaphlyctis polyrhiza JEL 142
GCGACACAACTCATATCGTCATCAACAACAACAACAACAGCAGTGATTGATGGACGCTTTCCAACGATAACAGCTATACTCATGCACTTGTATCTGCAGCTGGTATGTCTGTCTGTCCATCCATCTGCAATCCCTGACGATCGGACACGATTGGCAAATGATGTTACCAGAGCTGGCAGCTCTTTTCATTCCTTTGCAAACGCGCCATGGATTCGTGGATTCAACTCCTTCCCAAACTCAACTTGAAAGCAAGACGATGTCACAGCTATCGCTGGAATCGACTGCAGTACTTCCAGAAGCAATTGTGCCAAGCCTTGATGCAATAATAAGTGACGATCAGCACGACTACGGCCCCTCCCATCCGCCTGGATCCTGCGAGCCAAGCCTACAATCAAGCGCATTTGATCCCTTGGCTCCATCATCGTCAAACCTCCATGTTCCACGCACCGTCCATCCCCTCGCAGCACGTATAGAACATTCATTGTTACTATCGAGCACCAGCGAGGCAGAGTGTACTGCAGCTACGTCGGCATCTGACCCTGCATCAACATCGCCACCAGTGTCCTCATCTACAAATGCTCCAGCGTCGTCTTTGGGAACAATGGGCGAGTCAGTGGCAGGACCACGTTCATTTTCAATCGAAGTTGGCGACTATCCCCACGGTGTGGTGACTGTTATTTTCGGCAGCATAGCAGACGATCTGAGGGTAATTCCGCAGACCCCACCCCAAAACACGTCGCGCCAGCACAACTATCAGTCCAGCAATGGTCCAACTGGACAGGACTCTATCCGTGCCCGTGCACCCACTTCATCCCATTCGCGATCTTCAAGTAGCCGTTCCACTGTTCCTATTCGCCCAGTTCATCGCATCCCAAACGTCTCGGAGTCCGGGCCATCAGAATCGTCTGAAAACAATATATCCATGGTACTCTATGGACACACACATCCGGATTCGATTGGTGCGCCTCTCCACGACAGAGACTTTGACGAGGACACCCTGTTCCCACATTTACCACCGCTGCCTGCGTTTCTTGATCGTGGAGAAGCCTCTGGTACCGTCTCAAGCAGCTTCTTCGGCCCACACGCCGATTTTGAGAGCGAAATGGCCGAGATCGAACGCCAGATTGACAATGAGATGGCCACAATCCAGCAGTTTCTTGCAGCCGACCGTGCACAGATTGTCGAGACACTGCAACGCCTGTACCAGGAGCTCGAAGAGGATTTTGGCTTGATCGATTCACAACTTCGTCAAGATGAAGATCAAGCAACCATGGATAGCCTAGACGGCCTTACTCAAGCATCGTTTATTGTTGATCTTGATGACAGACAGACCGTCTCGACAGGATTTGGATATTCGCCTGACGACAACAGACACGTCCATGCTCCGATACCAGTTCGACCCCGGTTGATAGGAACTCCTCTATCAAGCGATGCGACGCATGGAAGAAGTGCGACGGACCAAGCACAGCGTTCTGAGCAGCTATTCGACGGAGAAACAAGCTGGTCGCCAGATCTAATTCTGGATGACACTCAAGAGTCTCATGGTGTTTTGATCACGAGCGGGGATGGGCAAGGCGATGCGAGCGCTTTTGACGAACATAGCCAACCAGCACTCCACAACGGATCATTGTCGCATATAAGACAGCCTATGAGTTACGACCATGCTGGTTCGAGCTACGAGGATGATCGTCGTGGCCGCGATGTCGACGAGAATGAGTTGGAAGAGCAGATCTATCGACGCGTGTACCAGCAATACCTGATCGAGTCGCTGGATCCACCGGTTCGCCCAATGGAAACAGTCGGACAGCACGAAATTCACATTGACGAGAATGGCCACGTGTTTGTGGTCATGGATCCTGACTCGGCTGATTTTGAACAGACATTCATCCACATGCCTGGACTTGTCGATGATATTCTTGGACGCGATCGCGACTTTGCCGATGACGCCTCTCGCGCTCATAGCCCTTTCCAGTCTGCAGCGTACGACAGCTATCAGTTACGATACTTTGATGGACGCTCAGGCTTACCGACAAGGGGACTCGGCATTGCTTCGCGAGCTAGAAATGCTGATCGCTCGACAACTGGTAAGTCCTTATGCCCAATCTCTCCTGACTTTTATGGTGATTGTGATCTCGCAGCCTTGCTAGTATCTGACATATCCTTCTTCATATTCGTCCAACCATTACAATACTTTCCAAGACCACGAGTCACCTGCCCGCCGTCCGATCACTCGCCGCTCGCCATATGGCGGCTCGTGGGGCTCGCCTCCACAGCGAGGCGATGTTGGCATACCTGAAGCTGCAATTCTTGGAATAACACCCTATGATCGAATTGTATGGGATGGTATTTCGAATCCAGAGTTCTATGAGCGCACGCATCGCGAAATTGTGCAACATCGCTTGACGTCGGCCATCAACAACTTCGACTTTGAGGATAGTGAAGCAGACGAAACGGATATGTCGGCCTTTTTTGTCAATGCGAATGGCGAGCCTTGTCGGACATTTGCAGAGTGTTTGATCGATGCAGCCGGCTGGATCGATGGGTGCAACCAAGTATGTGATCTCAACGATGACTATGCATTCTTGGATCCGGATGGCAATATAAGGTTCACAGAAGAGGAAGATGAAGATATCAGCAACAGTGACGATCGCGATAACGGCGATGATAGTGATGCCGATCATTTGGCAGAGTGGTCACCGACTCCAGCTTCGCTTAACAGGGTCACGGATCGCTCGCTGCATCTCGAGGAGCAAGATGGCATTAGACATCAAGCAATAAGTGATAATAGGGGCAACATGAGGCATCGAGATCCTTACGATAACGAAAATGACGAATATGGTCTGAATGTCGATGATGACGATGAACTTGATGATGTCGAATCAGTCTTTATTGGACAGCCAGATGGACGTTTTGTTGTTCAAGAAAGCGGTCGTAGTCTCTCTCGCTTTGGGTATCGTTCAGATTATTATGGTACTCGTAGATTGCAGACTTCGCCTTCGACACATGCAAAACGCACACATGCTATTCATCGCAGACCTGATGGCGATGTCATTGGAAGGTGAATGACGGAATAAAGAAGCGATTAGCGCGTCCTCAGGTCCACTGCGACTGAGCTTGTTGTTGGCACAGCAACCAAAACACACCACATCAGAACACACCACAAAATGCCAGTCCCGACACAGCAGGGCTATCAGTCTATCGCCGATATCGAGGAAGCGCCGTCTTCTAATGACTCGACACCAATTGGGTCTGTGATTGACGCCTCGGATCCAACAGAACCCGGCTCCAAAGACCCAATGCAGCATGGCGAAGCATCGAACAATGAGGCACTTTTCCATGTCATGTGAGCAGTGTCCCGACCCTGCGGTTGCTTCCGTTGCCTTGCATTATAATGGCCGCGCTTGCCTGCCATTGATGGAGGCGGCCACGCCACCGCTGTAGCTCCTGCCCCTTTGTCTAGCGTTTGTTGGAGTGGGCGGCTGTATGCGGAAGCATGCCCGAGTTGATCACGCCACTGACAAGCATGGTATGGCGCCATCAATGCGGAATGACCCGAAACTTGCATGGAATGTGCTCGTGATGCAACTGCAATTGGCACCTTGGCTGTCCGCAACCTGCAGCTGTGTGATCGCTGGCACAGGCGTTCTGCAGATTCCATATGCGCTTAGTCTGTCTGGTTGGGTCGGCGTGCTGTTCATGCTGTTTGCAGCGTTTGTGAATGACTACACTGGCAAGATGCTTATTCGCTGCCTTTACTATCGAGGGTGAGTTGTTCATGCACCACAGTCGCACGCTCTCTGTATGCTGGCTCTGTTTGTGGCGAATGCCTCGCCATATAGCACTGTCGACTAGTCTCGCATTTTCAACGCAATCGTTCAACTGCTGACTGTACCCCTCTCCTGCCTGCTGTATGTAGTGCTCGCATCAACGGAGGCTATACCGATGTTGGTAAGTTTCTCCTTGTCGATACATTCATCGTCTCCCCACCATAAGCCAGACTGCTAACACAACCAACAACCAGGCCGGATTGCATACGGTGCAGCTGGCGAGAAATGCGTTCAAGTTTTCTACTACACAGTCTTACTTGGCGTTACTTGCCTTTATCTGATTCTTGCCGGCTTGAATCTTGAGCAACTTGTCGGTGTTCTGTCGCAAAAGCACTGGATCATTGTGTGCTCACTTGGCGTGCTTGTGCCGTTTGTTGCGATGCGTACGCTCAAAGAGGTTGCCATTGTGAGCTTTTTTGGTGCTCTCGCATCAGTATTTGTGGTCGTTCTTGTGATTGTACTGGGCATCATGGAGTTTCCGAAATATAGCGGCAAGGTGCACCACTCGATCATCAATTTTTGGAATCTTCCGGCTGCACTTGGCACGTTTTCGTTCTCCTTTGGCGGAAACTTTGTGGTAAGGCAACTGCCTATGGTCTACGCTGGATCGTGCTGCAATGTGTGCTGACTGTCATTTCTTTTTTGCCTGCATCTACAGTACGCCGAGGTTGAGCGGTCCATGGCTACACCAAAAGCCTTTCCAATGGTGCTCTCGCGCGCCATGACCATCATCACTGTCATGTATATCCTGACAGCTGTTGTAGCATACTCTACTTTTGGCGATCTCACGCTGTCTCCCATTCTGTCGAATCTGCCGCAGGGTAACTCGCTTTTTTCGTTTCTTTTGAGCCTAGATTCGGCTATTTGGTATTGCTGACGCTTGTGAATCTGACGATACGCTTTCAGGTATTGCAACGACTGCATCTGTTGTGATCATCACGGCGCACGTTCTGCTGGCTTGTCCGCTGCTTGTGACGACGTTTTCGTCCGACATTGAGCGATACTTGAAAATCGACGAGCCAGAAGACACAATGCGCCAACGCACACAACGCACTGTTTTGCGAGTCGGCATCATGATTGGCATCGCTGTAGTGGCCATGGCAGTCCCATTCTTTTCAGATCTAATGACGTTCCTTGGCGCAGTGGCCAACACGATGCTGATTTTTGTGTTCCCTGTTGTGTTCTATTACAAGATCTTTGGAACAGCCGGCCGCAGCTACAGCGAGCTTGGATTTGCAGGTCTAATTATTGCCGTTGGACTGCTAGGCGGTTCGATTGGCGGCTACGAGTCGCTTGTTGCTCTGTACCGAGATGTTATTGGCCAATAAACGTATCTGCCAGCTGCGATTGAGAAAGAGACGAGGATGGATTGGTTGGTTGATGGGATGGGATGGGATGGATTGATTGGACGTATTTGAAAGATGGCCAAAATCAAAATACAACAACGGTAATGTTGGTGGTGGCGATGGCTGCACGAATACTAGCATCGGCAGCAATAGCAGCAGCGACCACTGTACCAGAAAATGAGTCAATATCAGGATCTCCGGCAGTACTGAAGCCCATAGCGAGCGTTGGTGGTGAAGATGGATTGCAAGCACAGGCACAGGCACAGGCACAAGCAACAGGAGCTGGAGTGGCAACGAGTGCAAGCACGAATGCGGCATCGTCGTCCAGCGACAGCGGCGGGACGCTGATAGACTGTTCTCTGACGGACCGACTGTGCATCGAGAGCGACGTTGTTGTGCTTGGACAGCGGCTTCCGCTGTGGTATCCGCTGAACCGTCTGCCGCCCGGCGTCGTGGACAGCAGCATGCTGTCGCTGTCGCTGCTGCACGGCGACCTGCGCAATGAAACAGACGCCTGCAGCACAACCGTGAGCGCAAGCACAGGCTCCACCGCACAGCTGCTGCTGGTGCTGCCACCCCCACTAGCCCCCGGCCCCGCAAACCCAAATGGATTCATCGCTTCGTTCCTGGTCACAATCGCTCCGTCCAGTGCGCTGCGTGCAGCCGCTCTGGCATCAAACTCGTTCTTTCTGCGCCTCGCCGATCCAGACAGACTTGTGTGTCTGGTTGGCCCGTGGTCGCCAGGCGGCCAGACAACAGCATTTGCATTGGGTGAGCACACATCCACACACACACACATCCACCATCCATCCATCCATCCATCCATCCATATATACAGAGAGTGTGAGAGATCCACAGATATACGGCTCTGTTACTGACAAACGATTGTATCTACTTGCAGTCGATCCAGCTGTATCGTCAACCGCACCCGTCCTGCCTGGCGCTGGCTCGCCTTCTGCAACGGCCCAACTACCTCCGGGAGCTTCCGCTTCTGCATCTGTATCTGCATCTGCTCTGCCACCCCCGACAGGCGCAACCACTCAGGATCCCTCTGCGTCGCTCTCGCCCGCTCTTGCTGCCATCATCGCCGTTGTTGCCATCGTCGCAGTCATCTCTGCTGCTGCTGCTATCTTCATACTCTCGCGCCGCAAGACCATGCTCCAGCCACACTCAAATCACCATTCTGGCATGCAGCCACCACACTTGCTGCCAAGCGACGACGGCTTCGAGAAGCACGAGCTCGAACGCTCCTCTCGTAAATCAACCTCATCGTTTGGATCGCATGGATCGCATGATCGGCTCGTACCTACTGTCGTGGGCATCTCCCATGGCGGCGTAGCGTCCGACACGGACGGCGATCGATTACTGCGGAATCGACCTTCAAACCTGAGCCATCTGCTCGCCGTGCCTTCCGATGTGTATCCGTACAGTCCGCAAGTAGCATCTATTAGTCCTGCAACGCCTCAACAACATAATCGACCTCTTACACCTGGCTCTGCAATGTCATCGTCTTCATCGGCAACCATTACTCAAGCAGCCTTCAACACGCAGCGATCAGCAACAGGCGTAGGCGCAGGCGTAGCATCAACAGCAACAGCAACAGCAACAGCATTTTCACTCAGCGAAAAACAGGCTGCTGTTGCTGCACGATCTATGCCGAGGCATGCCGAACAAACACGGCAATTACAGCAGTCGTCGCCACCCGACTCGGCTGAAGTATCAGAATATCACCAGTGGAGCGTTCCAACTCCCGCACCTATCGAACGAAATCCCACTGCTACATTCACCTCGGAAGATGCGCGTGCGATTGCTCAAGCCTTTCGACAAGAGCTTATGGCAGACTGGGATGCGACTTCAGGATCCGAGCCATCGCGCACATCAAGCCAGAAATCTCACAAGAGCTCCGCGTCTGCCATGACGTTTAATCTGCCACAGAATCCATTTGGATCGGGCAGTCGCAGAGTTTCAGATAGCCAACCAGACAAAGAATAACCCTCAAAATGCATTATTGTTTTAATCCAACTCGCTGTCATATCCGTAAACATTACTCCTTGAGAAAGAAAAAGGCATCCATAGACACCTCGCTCTGCCGCTGAGACATGTTTGCTGAAGTTGCCAGAGCGAATCCAGCGGGCTCTAACGCTGCAAGCAGCTTCCCGATGACTGTATGAATGCGCAACGCAAGAGCGTCATCGGCCGGTGTAGTTGCTGAGCCAATTGTGAGTGGTGCTGACCAGCTTTCGTTTCCTGCAAAGACCCATTCGATCGTGCTTGCCTTTGTCAGTGGATCTACAAGCTCAATAGGTTCAGAGAGCTGGAGAGCTGCAGAGTACAATGTCGGAGATGGCGAGTTTGTATTGGTTTGAATCGTGCTGGCCGTATTGCCGAGTAGCAGCGACAAAGCTTCGCGGAGTGCCTCATTGATGACATCAACAACAAATCGTGCCGCAGTGAGCCGCTGGTTTCGTCTACGCTGCCCAAGACGCTGGGAAAAGTTGTCCTGGATATCGGTAGCTCCAAACATCTCTAGTGAGTCTGGCTGATGCTGTAAAATGCCAGAGATGTCTTCTGGCCAAACCACCGTCAGACGATTGGGCTGCGGCATCAAGACAGCAAACACATTCAAAGATCCGCTTGGTCTTCCAATCACATCGTCGCCCGTTGGCGCCTCCAATAGCAGCATGGGTCGATCGACATTAGCTTCGCCCACAATATTAGTTGAGCCAATCAGTCGCATTCCATGATCGATTGCCAAACCGTCGAGCAGCGTCACAAGTATATGCAGCGTTGCAATATCGCACTCTCCCCATCGATCCGGAGCAGTTTGAATCAGTGCGGGGCTCGCTGTGCCAAAAACCGGATTGGTAAACTCAAAATGATGGAACGCGGTTTTGAGAGGTCTCGCGTTATTTGCAAGGGGTTGGATATTTGAGGATATAGATGATATAATATTAATGCTGTGGTTTGCTGTTCCGACGCGCGATAGATGGTGCGAGAAGCTTTGCAGTTGAGCAGGAATGGTGCACGTCGTTCGGATCACATTGCCACTGTGGATGTAGACTCCAATGATGCCAGGCAGGTTTTGGGAGGCGCCAGAGGTGCTCACGACACTGCGAGTCTCGACGCGATCCACTGCAGCCAAGTTGCCTGGCGCTGTGCTGCTCGATGGATCTTCGGAAGTGACTGCGTCACGTAAAAGAAGAGCAGTTGGATGATCATTGTCTTCGTCAAGACCATCAAGCATGGGTCGGCGGTACTCTGGCGCAGATTCGATCGCGCGCCGAAACAGTATGCACTCGCGAGTATTGTTGTCGCGACCGGCAATGCCCGAGAGCATGGAAATAAAGGAGCAAGGAGCAATGGTGTACTGGTGAGTTTCGCGTAGCACAGCCACAAGACGCACAATTAGCTTGCGAGCAACAATCGACTCGCTTTCCGAAAGAGTGACGACAGAAGCTGCCTTCTTAAACGTACTAGCAACAGCACCCGAGGTACCCGAGCTTGTTGTTGTCACAGTCCGCGTCTCGAGAAACGGAGACAGCGAGAACTCAAAGACGCCATTCTGAGTATCATGCGACTCTGCCTCGATGCCATCAAACCAGAGCATCTTGATTTGCATGCGGACACTCTGAATAATCTTAAAGTCCTGCACTCCTATAAACTGTAGACGACGACCGGCACGAAACGTAACAGCAAACATGTCTGCCCGGGGATCCACGATGGGCGAAGGTGCATTGGGTTGTTTTGGCTGATGTTTGGTTGATCGTGTTCTCGAAGCTAAATCAAGCATGTTGGGATATATCACAACGCCGGGGTTTGACGAGAAGGCCGCGAGTGCTGAGAGCGTCATTGTTGGCGGATTAGACTTTGACCTTGTCGGAGGAGGCGGCTGGAGCAGCGGCGGCAGTGGCGGTGTTGCCGAATCGCCCGAGGCTGAACGCAGCGAGAGATTCGATGTTGATGAAGCCAGCGCACGGACAGGCGAGGTTGGCGAGATTGCCGCGTTTGGATTGTCTGCCGACAGACCCAGGTTCGCAAACAGCATCGTTGCCGGCTCGGTTCGCAGCAGCGAGAATGCAGCGATGCAGCGCCAGCCTGCAGCCGCGAGCTGGCGCAGGATGCCAAGAAGCAGACTGCGGTTCGCTACAGACTCTGTGCCTTGCAGGGATCCTGTTTCGAGCCACGGATCTCCACTGAGCCGAAACTCGCTGACTGTCTGGGATGAGGCTGGGTAAACTTGCACACCGTCGTGCCAGAAGGAATCTACAGCCTGCCGCACAAGCGACCTGACCTGCCGAACAGCTTCCAGCTGCTCGCTATCGGGAGCAGTCCCGAGGCTTGCAATACGGATACCGTTCATGTGTATGAGCGTCACCGAAACAACTGCCGCACCGGCAATCAGGGACGCGGGTGCACAACGCACGCTACGGGCAGAGCTGTGCAGTGAACCCGACGACGTTGCCCTCGCAAGAAAATGAGGCGACGGCGGCGTGACTGGCGGCGTCGGATGGGCAAGCCCTGTTGCTGCTGTTACTGCTGCTGCTGCTGACACTGCCGATGCTGTTGCTGCTGCTGGTTGCGCTGCCGACACCATCGTAGACTGTGTCGCTGCTGCAAAGCTTGGTGGTGGCGAGATGGAGCGAGCGGTTGGGAGAGACCTTGCGGCGCCGCCTTCCATGCCAGCGTCTGCTGCGAGATTGTTGTGAGCGTGCCGGGCTCGCTCTCGCGCCAGCCGCTCTCGCATCGATCCCGCTCGAGGGCGTGCACTACTGCTTGACATTGGAGATGACTATGATGGCAAAGCTGATGGCAAAGCTGATGGTGCCTGGAAGTGTTTGGGTGCGCCTGATGGGTTCGCTTGAGGAGAGTATGTATCCAAAACAGCCAGCGGCAGCCGATGTGTCACGTGTGTTCATTCCATGAAAAAGAGAGCGACATGAGTGGGTGTTTGGGCAACAGCAAGCTTGGTCCGGCATGTGTGGCAGGGAGAAGCAGGAGCCAAAGGCGCTTGCTGCGGAGAGTGAGGACGGATCGCCAAACAGAGAGAGGCATGCGCAGATAGATAACAAGCAACTAAGGCAAGGGCGGCCCCATGTTCAAGCAGAGGCTGCTTCGGGCTGGGCACATGCCAATGGAAACACGCCTTCTCGGCCTGTGGATACGTTTCGTCCCCTTGCCCAGCCATCGTCAAACGTTGCAATCACAAGGATCGTGTCGCCAAGCTTGACAGACAGCTCGTCGTCCAGTGATGGTACAAATACTGCAACGACGCGGACAAATCGGTTGACGAGACTCGCTCGATCTGCGAGGATGCTAATATTGGTCTGATCAGCTTGCTGCGAGTACAGTGCTGTTGGTGATGCTACGAACCGTCGATCTTGGGAATCGCCTTCGATGCTAGAGCCTGCAGATATCCGAGCGGATACACGCAATGGTGCCGACTTTGCATTGATGCTGGAGCTTTGGTCTCGCTGTTTGGCCGGGTAAAGTGGAGCGATCAATACAGAACTATGTGGCAAGTTTGCGGTTGTATCTGTTGATGGAGAAGGCTTTGAAAGACCGTTGCGGATGGGCCTGCGGTCGTCAGGATCTAAATACGAAATCTGAACAGGAATCATGGGATCCATATCGTTGTCGTCGTAGTTGAAGGTGACTGTTGTATCAAAGTTTGGCACGCTGTCAAGAGATGTTATGCTCGTGGCAGTGTCCAAGTCGGCTGTCCCATATTTGCCTTGCTTGCTTGGACGCTTCCTGAATTTGAGAGCAAACCACAGACCAGTGGCTATTGCAATAATGCCCAGAACGCTACTAAATGCAACGATGATGATCAAACGCTCATTGTCGTGGAAGAAGCGACTGACTGAAGGCATTCCTGAATCACCCATCCCACTTGCAGGTGGCATCTGTGTCGATGACATGTTTGGCGAGTTTCCTGATCTCATTGTCGGACCCTCGCCCATGTCAGGAACCATATCTGATGTGTTGTGCGACGACGATGTTGTTGTTTTGATGGCAATCCTGCCACAACAGGGATCTATTGACGAGCTCCGTGCACAGTACGCCAAAGCTTCATCTGAAGTTGGAAAGC
>JH392977.1:30648-41674 GCA_000235945.1 Homolaphlyctis polyrhiza JEL 142
CAGGGCTGACAGATGTCTGCCGCCGCTCGGATAGTGCGATGAGCTGATCATTGGCGCTGAAGATGAGAATATTGCAAAAATACATGACATGGTGCGATGTGTCTGATATTGGCAAGGAATGTCAGACACGGCTGCTGACAGGCGCAGACGGCGAGAAGTTGAATCAGTTTACCTCTGTTAAAGATTCAAGTGCTGGGAAAGCGCGATCGAGAAGACCCGGGATGATGGCGTCCGGATCAATCCAAGCAAGTGATTTGAGTGCTGAATGAGAGGCTGAAATGGCACTTTGGTCTTTGCCAAACATGGCCAGGAAAGCAACAGAGCGCAACAGCTCAACAAATCGGCGGCGTAGTTGCTTTGTTGTGCGATAGTGTTCAGGAATATTGCTGTCAACCTTGTCCTCTGGCAGATGCAATATATACCAGAAATGGTCAGCAGCCTTGACAAACAATGACAGACGAGGAAACAGTGACAGATTGAGGCAGACAATCAAGACAGAGGCATACCGAGTATAGTACGGGCTAAAAAGTGCTGAGCGAGGCTCTGGACAAAGCGCGCAACAGGATACGACCACTTTCCTGAATTAGACGGATGGAAGAAACTCTCGGTTGCTTGAATCAAGGTCTCGAGATACTCGAGTGATTTCGTGCGAATGCGATCAGGTGCCGAGGATGCAGGCTCGAAGATTGTATAAACAATAAACTTGGCAAAGCCATCGACCTTGCTCTGAGCAACACAGGAAGACGATAAGCCATCGATCGACTACTACAAAGAGATGGTGTTGATTCAAACAAGATACTGCGACAAATACCTTTTTCATGCCATCCATGAGCTCAATACCCTTGTCTCCGGATGTGGAGTTGAGCGCCGTTGGGTCGTTTCGCCTGATGGGCATGCGTTCAAGGCCGCTCGCACCACTTCCGACTGGTAGTTCGAGGTTCTTCATGCCGATGGCAAAGATTATGCGAATCTGCAAGTCAGTCCACGGTGTGTTATCTGGTGTTGCGATCTGCTCTGACGACAGACGAGCAAACAGGTCCATGAACAGTGTGTCGAAGCTAGGCACGTTGGCGATCATTGTCCAGATCGAGAACATGGTGGGCACCCAGTAAAACGAGGCTTGCCAGGGTGCATCTGTAGCCATTGCTGTGGCTGGTAGCGGAGAAACGGGTGGCGCAGGTGGCGCATGGACAGGCAGAAGCAACGTGAGCAATGACAGATATGTGACGATGCTTCTGAGATCGTTGACGTCGATGAGCGGCAGATAGATGTCGAGGATCTGTGCTGTGCTATCGGTTGAAAAGTAGCGATTTGCGAGGCTGCCAAGCTTGATCACAGTATTTTGAACCCGCGAATCGGATGGCTGGGTTGAAGCGCTCTTTTTGTGAAGAAACATGCTATGCAGCAAGTCATTGAATGGCTTCCAGTCGAGCTGGAGAGAATCAGGAGGAACAGTTTCCTTGTTTCTTTGGAGTTGCGATTAGGAGAATTGCGAGAATTGCCAGGGTGTAATTGACCAGGGGTGGGATCGGATAAACACAATAGACGCGATGCAGCACAGAACAAGAGACCGAGCAGCAAGGGGTTTGGGACAAGGAGTCAGCAGAGGATCCACAGCAGCTATATTTCGCAATGCATCGATAGCCAGACAGCAAGACAGCAGCATGCTCAAGGATCGGATCGGATCGGATTGGATCGGATCGATAGAGAGACGGCTTGAATGCCACAGCGAGGCACAAGAGAGCAACCAGCGAATGAAACGAACGAACTTGATCAGCAACGCGGCAGCCGCAGCGTATATTTCGATTCTGCTGGGATCGAGATCGTTGAGCGTCGCGAGCTTGAACAACAAGCGAGTGATCCAGCAGCGATCGCCGAGCGACAGCGGCAGCCGCAGCGACAGATATTCCTGCAGACTGCGCACGGCCCACGTGGCGCCTGCTCCCAGATTGCCTGCTCGCACGCAGTGCGCCAGCTCGTGCTTGATCTCGCTGAGCCACTCGTCCGCCTGCGTCTGTGCTACGGCCGAGTACGGCAGAAGTGTGGTCCATCCTCGCATTGTTCTATCTCTCTCTCTCTCTCTCTCTCTCTGTGTGTGTCTGTTACTCTGTCTGTCTGTCAATTGGTTGTTGTTTCTTTGTTGTTTGACGCTGAGTTCTTGTTGTTTGCTGTTGAGTTTGAATCGAATGTGAAGCAGCAACAACGGCGAGAAGCTTTGCACGAAGCGTTCTCAGGAAGCTGAATGCGTCATCGAATTTGATACTCACCCAACAGCAACTTCACCATCGACCCGAAGCACATCGTCATTCGCAGATGCAGGTGCCAACCACGTCGCTTGGCAGCGGCAGAAAGACCATTCGCATGGCATCTCGCACCATGGTCTGTCCTACTCTCTCATATCTAGCTGCTCTGCCCTGCTCTGCTCTGCTCTGCGCTAGCCAGGCGGTTGCTTGAGTGACCAGACCAGACCAGGCTCAGTCAAGCCAATGATTAAGCATTTTGGATGATTGGCTGACGATGCTTGCAATCGACAATCGACAATCGACAATCGACAATCGACGATGACACAGACCAACAGCAGGAACTACGACGCATTATGGGGCGTGCTGGGCGATGGACTGCGCAAGATCTTCCGCAAACAAACATCAAACCTCAGCTTCGAAGAACTCTATCGGTGCGTGCAGTCGCTGCGCTTCAAGCTCAACAACTTGCTTGTGCTCGATGCTTTCGATCCATCCATCCATGCATCACTCCCCCTCACTCGCTCACTCACTCTCCTCCTACTCTGCTGCTAACTCTGGCACTCATTATCGTCCTCTTTTTGCCAAAGAAATGCATATGATCTGTGTCTGTCCAAGTTTGGAGATCGGCTCTATGCAGACACCCGCAAGATCATTGTCGATCACAACGAAGCCGTGATTGCATCGTCTATCGTGCCTGTGTTCCCTCTGACTGCTACGCCGCCACAGGGTGAAGCCGAAGGCTTCTTGCGTCTCGTTGCCAAGCTATGGGAAGACCATACTGTGTGCTTGTCCATGGCTAGCGATATCCTCATGTATCTCGTAAGTTGCTTCAACAGCGAATGACTGTCCATCATTCGCAAACTGAAATGGCCTCGTTCTCTGTTCTCATCTTCCGATGCCTCGAACTACCTGAATATATCATAGGATCGAACTCACCTCAAGGGAACAAACATGCCATCAATCTATGACATGGGCTTGGATGCTTTCCGTGACGTCGTTGTTCGATCCAAAAAGTTTCCTCTTCCAGCTCATCTCATCGCCACCCTATTGCATCAGATCCACCTTGAACGTGAAGGCGAGCTTGTCAACAGAATGTTACTGAGAAGCATCTTTGAAATGCTCATCACACTTCCTGTTATATCTTGTAAGCATTCTAGCAGCATCTTATCCTCTTTGCTCTGTTAACCGGCTATGATCTTGGCCTGATCGTTCTGACGTTACTCTGACTGGGCTACTTAGCATCTGGACGAGTTCTCACCAGTATCTACGACGTTGATTTTGAACGCACGTTTCTGGAAACAAGTGCAACCTACTACCATCGCGATAGTCAGAAAATGCTAAAGGAGTGCAACGCCATGGACTACCTCGCAAAGGTGTTTGATTCACGACTGTGACCCTGTTATTATGAGAGTGGATTACTGACACAGGTGCTCGCTATAAACACTAGACAGAGCAGCGGTTGTTGGAAGAGCAGATGCGCACAAAGCACTATCTTTCTCCAACAACTGAATCAAAGATACGTTCGATCGTCGAGCAGACCTTGCTCGAGCAAAATATATCAACAATCATGGAGGTTAGATATGACCTTCTGATCGAGACACGCGCGTGTTTGAACTTTTGTAAGCTGATCACAAGTTATGCAATGTGGTCTCTCGATCGACTAGATGGAGACAGGTCTTGTGCATATCGTCTCAAACGACAAATATAGCGACTTGCAACGCATGTACGCCTTGTTTGCTCGAGTTCCAAATGGACATTCAGAGCTTCGTGCGATGTTGTTTGCCCATGTCAAACAGCTAGGAATGGCAATCAACGATCTTCATTCGACTGCATCAGTAGCTGCCGCGTCCAGCAGTGCGGCGGGTCCCTCCAACATGGATGATACTGCTGGTGTAGGACCTGGCAATGCTTTGGCTTCAACAAGCGCCGCTGGTGTACGACAGGCATCGCCTCTTGCATGGGTTGAGGATATGATTGCTCTCAAGGACAAATTCGATACCTTTCTTGAAAAGTGCTTTGCAAAAGACAGGACGTTTGAAAAGGAAATCAATGCTGCTCTTGAACTGTGCGTTCAGAACAACATCAAGAGCCCAGAGTACTTGAGCCTGTTCCTTGATGAGAATCTTCGCAAGGGTATCAAGGGGGTAAGCTGTCGCACTGTGTTTTCCTTGGATCTGCAAAGGTTTATAGTTTAATAACGCATGAGTCCATGGTTTGATGCATTCTAGAAATCTGAGGAAGAAATCGAGGCATTCTTGGACAAAACAATTGTAATATTCCGCTTTGTGCGCGAAAAGGACGTGTTTGAACGATACTACAAACAGCATCTAGCGAAACGTATGCTCTACAATCGCAGCCTAAGCGAGGATACTGAGAAAACAATGATTACGAAACTCAAGGTATGTGTCTTGCACAATCAGCTAACCTGTGCCGATGATGGTGTTTGACGCTGATAACGATCATCTAGGTTGAATGTGGCTACCAATTCATTTCGAAACTGGAGGGCATGTTCAAAGACATGCATATTTCAAATGACATATGTTCTGGCTTCCGTGCGTCGCTTTCCGATGAGGTCGCTGCCCAGCTTCCCGAGCTATTTGTGTACACGCTCACATCAACTTATTGGCCCATGCCAATGCCGACGAGCAATAGCTGTTCACATCCACGCGAAATCCTCTCGACTGTTGAGCATTTCCAGCGGTACTACATGTCGCTGCACTCTGGCCGCAGATTGACGTGGCTCAACCACATGGGCACTGCAGACATTCGCGCCAACTTTGATAAAGGTCGCAAGGAACTCAATGTTAGCACATACGCCATGACAGTTCTCGTTGGCTTGTTCAATGGCCCGAATCCAAACGAAGCAATACCATTCGAGCGCATCCTTGTCGAAACCGAGATCCCCGAAGCTGACTTGAAACGCACCTTGCAAAGCCTCGCGCTCGGAAAGTACCGCATTCTGACAAAGTCAACCAAAACCCGTGACGTCTCAGCCACTGATACATTCACCTTCAATGCTGCTTTTACATCGCCGCTCAACAAGATCAAGATCCAAACAATAGCAGCATCGTCATCGGCAGCATCCATGTCCAACACACTTGAAAACGACACAGAGCGCAACGAGACACTCGAAAAGATCAACGATCTCAGAAAACATCAAGTCGAAGCTGCTATTGTGCGGATCATGAAGTCTCGCAAGACAATGCGTCACATTGATCTTGTTACTGAGGTCATTGCACAGTTGAGCTCACGCTTTGCGCCTGACCCACTTATTGTCAAGAAGCGCATCGAGGGACTCATTGAGCGCGAATACCTCGAACGCGATAATGATAACAGGTCCGTGGCTATGATCATCTGTCTTTATCTTGATGGTTTGTCCAGCTTTTGCTTTTTATCTGACTCGCTGACTCGCTGACTCGCTGACTTGCTGTACTGTTGATAGACAGCTTTATAAGTACCTTGCATGATTGTCTCATGATAGCGATGATCATCCCAGCAACAGCAACAGCAACAGCAACAGAATCCCAGAATCCCAGAATGAGAGTACAGACGCGTACATGGCACAAACGAATGAAGTCTACTGCTTCCCACCCAAAAAGACCAGTCATAAAAGAGTCGATGCCATCACAAGTGTTACTTTTCATTGAGCATCTGCAGAATATTGCGTTGATACCGAAGCCGTATATAAGCTTGCTTTGCAGCATCCAAGTTGCGTTTAGCGAAGCCAGCAGCAATCTCAGTCTCGATCTCTTGAATCGACGCTATTTCCACATACACCCGTGTGATATCAAGACATGCTAGTTAGAATCCAGCCATTATGGTCCATGTCGATGCTGAGTGATCATAATGAAAGAAGCAGCAAGTGTAAACGCACCCAATGTCTTTAACCGAATAGCGTCAATCTCGGCTGCATCCGTGCTATTCTCGATTGTTTCTTGTGTCTCAAGAACCTGCATCAAAAAGGCAGGGTCATCGATCGAGACGGTTTCGCCAATACGCTCGCCGCCCAACTCCAGCTATGTCATCCGAAATAACAACAACAACAACAACGATTTCATCAAGAGTAGCAATCAACAAGTCAGAAACGACAGATATCATGAATGAGCCAGAGTGACGGATCAAATGAATTTGGCCGTGTTGTTTCTATGAATTACCAGATACTGTGCACGGGTCAATGGATCGCGAAGCACTTGATATGCCTTGTTAACCAGCGTCGACTGTTCTTCAGAAATAGTCCGTTCTTCCTATAACACCATCATGACAATGAGCGTCTACCTCCAATACTCAATTACAACACAGACACACACATCTCAATTTCCTTCTGTTCATCCTCAAAGCCAATTGAACATGATGCTTTCGTATCACATTGTCGTTGGATTACTCACATCGGATCGAGTTCCAAAATTGTCAGGGTGCAGTTGCTGCTGGAGTTTGAGGAAGCTCTGCTTGAGCTCGCCAAGATCGATAGAGAAACCTTTGGTGAGAGCCAGATCGAGTGCGCTGGCGGTGGCTGCTGCAGTGGCTGCTTCGGACGGCTGAGATCCAGCTGGTACTGCCAATGGTTTTGGTGCGAATTGGTCTGGCAGGAGCAGTGCAAAGTGGTTGGGTGCTTGGCGGGAAAGCGGCTGGATGACGAGGCAGGTGGTGTTCTTGCAGAAGAAGGCGCTGCCTGCGACAAAGTGGTTGCATTTCCAGCAGTGCAGGCCTGGCCGAGGATCGTCTGATGTGAGCGGTCTGATGGGATGTGGCGGCGGATGAGTTGGCGATGACGATGATGACGACGATGTGAATGGTGGACGAATGCCGGTGCTGCCACTGCCATTGGGGCGGCTGCCACTTGACGACGACGATGATGACGACGATGATGATGATGCACGCAGACTCGTTATCGATATGGAAGCTCCGCCAGCTGCCTCGGCGGCGCCGAGCAGATGATGCCGCAGCGCAGAGCGACAGAGCTTTGTCAGCGCAGCCATCGATCGGTGCAAATCTCTTGGAGGAAAATGCGCTTTCTTCATTCATGCAAACTAACAATGTGCCATTCAAGTGGAATATGTGCAAGGACAGATCAGTGCGGGAACTCGCAGCTGGAGATCGGATCACCGTTGGCATCAAGCTGCTGCCGACTCTGATGCGACTTGGTTTCTGTCGTGGATGACATTGATGAACCATCGTCATCAAAGCCATATCCGTCGCTGGCAGAAACCTTTGCCAGTTCTCCAATCAGATCAATGACATCTTGTGGATTGGGAACATGCCAAGCAGCAAATGTCTTTTTGGTGGCTGATCCGATAGTACACGTAAAATACTCTGATCTGCTTAGATGCGATCGCTGCAGGGCTTTGAACATATCCTCATCAGTCCTGTCGTCGCCAACACAGTAAGCAAAGTCACAGCCTGGCTGACGATCCTGTACAAGTCGTTTTACAATCTCGCCCTTATTCATCGAAATGGGTCGCACCTCAAGATTCTTTTTGCCAAGCAAGATCTCGACAGGCAGCTTGGACTGGATAGCTTCTTCAAGCTGAGTCTGGCATTCTTTTGCCTGAAATGCGCCAAAGTCTGGGTCGGCAAGGCGATAGTGCCACGTGATGGCATAGTGCTTGTGCTCCACAAATGAACCTTGCGTGCGCTCGGTAAAGTAGTCGAAGATCTCTGTGACTTTGGTCTTCCAAGTTAGGTCAATCTCTTCTGCCAGATTGATCCACTTTCCACGAGGGTATTTTATAAACGATCCATGCTCGGCACTTAGCCCGAGACCATCAATATGGCCAAGCCAGTCGTCTAGGCAGGCCTGGTCTCTACCTGAAATCACAAAGACGACGTTATGTGGATCATTCACAAGCACTCGCATGGCCGTGAGCATGTCTGGCGGGGGCGTGGCTGCATTTGGTACTTTGCGAATCGGCGTCAGTGTTCCCTATTGAATCGATATTCTAGTCAGTTCGCCAGCATGCAGAATCATCACATCCAACTGCAAAACGCTAGTATGCAAGGCTTTACATCATAGTCAAACATCAGCAGACGCTTTTGGGACTGTTTGTACATTCCAACAACAAGAGGCACATTCAAGATTGGTGTTGGGATCTGCTGATCGGGGACAATGGTCGTGTTTCGCAGTTCACGGATAAAGCTCTCTGCCCAGAACTGTGCTGTTTGGCTTGAGACATGGTCGTAGAGTTGCTGGAATGGCCAAATCATGTACGATTAGTAAAAAAAGAAACTCTTGGTAGATCATGCGACTGCTGCAAACCAATACCTTGTGCTTGATTGCGCGATCCTCTGGCGAAGATAGCAGCGCGTCATTGATCGCGTGTGCAACTCCCTGACATCACACAATTACAACGTATATCAGCACATAGCATTTCAACAGCTTGAGTGAGACAACGTGCTGCAGTGCCACATTCAAAACTCACGACATAGTCCCATGGATTGACCAGATACGAGCCATTCATACAACCTGCGGTTCCACTGAATTCGCTCAGGATAAGCGGGCCCTTGCGCTCTTGTTGGCAAACAATGTATTCGTGCGGACTGGTATTCATGCCATCGCGAATAGATGTGATCAAAGCAACATCGGCAATCGTCAGCAGCGCATAGTACTCATCATCATCTAGAATCTGGTGATAATGGTGAACAGGAACAGACTCCAGAGAGCCGTATGTTCCGTTGATGCGCCAGACTGTCTCTGAGACTTTTGAAGCAAACTGGGGCGATGCAAGCTGAGGAGGGCTTGTAACTTGTACCAACACAACCTTGAAATACAATCCATAGTCGTTAATCTTATGAATGTGCATGCAAAATCGACAAGTCGAAATGTGTACCTTGTTCTGCCAATCTGGAAACTTTTCGAGAAACTTTTCAAAGGATGTGAGCTTGTGCATGATGCCTTTGATGTGGTCAAGTTTGTCGCGGCCAACAATGATCTTTTTGTCCGGGAATAGTTGGCGAATGACATCGACTTTTTGCTTGACGGCGTCGCTCTTTCTACTCAGTCCAAACATATCAGTATCAGGATCAAGCAAAGACTTGTAATCGCAAGCCAGTCACTGAGATCAACAAGAGTGGCATACCTTGCTGTTTCAATGCGGTCAATGTCAATGCCAATAGGAAAGATACCAATGAGAGTATTGAAGCCATGGAACTCGACGCCAGTTGGAGATGCATCACATCCAAGGACGCGTGTACAGCTACTAATAAAATGACGAGCGTGGGCATATGTCTGGAAACCAACAAGGTTTGCACCAAGCATTCCAACAAGGATCTCCTTGCGACCTTTGAGTTGAAGTGAAATGAGTCAGACTGAATTCCAGATGTGAAATCAGCGTGCAACCTGATCAGACTTACGCGGCAGGCATCTGAATATCTCGGATGATGGGAACGGCGTATGTAGAAAGAACCCAATAGATGCAGTTGGCAATGATCGACGCAAGATTGCAGGGAGCAGCAAGAGATGATAGTCATGAACCCAAACTAAGTTGTTCACAATGTCAGTACATCATGCCTCGTGACTAGAACGATGTAATCTTGACTCAAAAAAGGATCAAAGGACCCACTCATGTCTCCAGGCTCGTACACAGAGCAGATTGCGTTTGCAAAAGCTTCGTTGACGCGGACATAGTCGATCCAGAAGGCGACATCGACTCGTGGGCATGCATTGTCCCATAGAATATAGTGAAACATGGGCCAAAGCTCTTGATGGTAAGATGGCGTCGTGGTAAGGGTTTGGCATCAGCACCAGCACCAGAATCAGCACCAGCATCAGCATCAGTGTCACTGTCAGTTGCTGCTGCACTCCAGCCCGCACGATAGATATAGAGCGTGTGACTCTGCCAAGTCTTGGATGTGGCATGCAGAGCAGCGACTCTTACCGCCTTTACAGTAACCCTTGTAGTGATTGAGAGCAGTGGCATCATCAATGAGTACAGGGACACAGCGGTGATTGTCCCATAGCAGCCGAACCAGGGCATCTGTATCAACATCGCTGCTGGCTGCAGGAGAGGCTGTTGCTTGAGTCCCAGTAGACGAAGGCGTCGCAGTTGTTGGACTCGCTAAGCCGCCTGCAGACGATACAGGATCTGTGCCGCCATGCAGCAGGCCAGGCCAGCCAACATGCACCACGGTAGGCGGATGATGCTTTTGCGGGTGCTGCTGTGTGTTCGCGGTCGGTGGCACATCTGGTGAAGTGGGAGACATCGATGGTTGCGATGGTTGTGATGCAGAGAGCGAGCGGATCCCAGCAAACAGCGCAGCACGGCCATGGCGCGGAGTGAGCGTCCAGCCAGAAGTTCCTGGTCCTGGTCCTGGTCCTGGTCCCGTGCTATTAGCAGCACTAGTAGTTGGTGAGCAGATCCACGGCAAGTTGTAAGTTGCCACGATGATCCGCCCGCTTGTTGCTGTTGCTGCTGCTGCTGTGGATTGTTGTTGTTGTTGTTGCATTTGTCGTTGTTGTTGATGATCTTGCATGAAAGCCAATTCAATTCCATTTCATGTCAAGTCGTTTGATCCCATTCCATCCCAGCTAATTCCATCTAGTTTCATTTCAAGTTGGTTGGCGCACTACGATTTCGTGGATCTGCTGTGCCGCCTCCAGTGCGTTGTTCGGCATGGCCTTGCCGGCTTCTGCCATCTGCCGATCGCCATACACTGATGACTTGCGTCTCTCCTTGATGATGTGCTTAATCTCGGGTGCTCGTTGTGCTGCTCATGTTGCATTGATCATCAACACATCAGTCATTGTCAGTCAGCTGCCACTGCAACCGTTGATTGACTATGCACAAACT
>JH392977.1:55290-66255 GCA_000235945.1 Homolaphlyctis polyrhiza JEL 142
AAAGCTTGTTCGAGTTCCTGGCATCGTTATCTCATCGCAGAACCTTCAGTCAAAGGCAACGATGCTGCATATTATGTGCCGATCATGTCGTCACGTCAAGCATCTGCAAGTCAATAGCGGTCTCTCGGGTGTGCGTCTGCCTCGCACCTGCGAGAGGTGGGTTTGGTTCGCTCTGAATTATGTGCTGCTGTTTGCGATCGATTTTGACAATGTCTGCTTGAAATACAGTGCACCCGAGCCAAATGGCAACAAACCAAAGTGCCCACTGGATCCATATATCATCCTGCATGACAAGAGCAAGTTTATTAATCAGCAGACACTCAAGCTGCAGGAACTGCCTGGAATGGTTCCAGTTGGCGAGTTGCCACGACACCTGCTCCTGACCGTTGACCGATATCTCACAGACAAGGTCAAGCCAGGAATGCGCGTTACTGCGACTGGCATCTTTACAATCTTTGACCAGCAGGCGTCGAAGAAACAGGTTTGGCATTTATCTGCCCTCTCCTTTAGCTCAAACCACGACCGATTCTCGCGCAGACTGACACTGACTTCTGTGCTTCTTGTGTGACCAATTCGATCTGTTCAGAAACAAGCAGCAGCTGTGGCACTGCGAACGCCTTACATGCAGGTTATTGGCTTGCAAATCGACCCTGACGGAAGCAGCAATGCTGTTCGCTCATTCACTGCACAAGAGGAAGAAGAGTTTCTGCAGATGGCTCGTCGACCCAATCTCTATGAAGAGTTTACGTCCAGCATCGCGCCGCAGATCTATGGCAGCGAAGGCACGTTGAACTTGCCTTTTTGTCGTTACTCTTTTTGTAAAAGTGTCTAAATGACTGACAGAGCTGACGATGCTCAACAAATACAACACAAACAATCACCCATCTAAACAGACATCAAAAAGTCGATTGCTTGCCTGCTGTTTGGTGGATCCAAAAAGTTTCTTCCAGACGGCATGCGTCTACGTGGCGACGTCAATGTTCTTTTGCTTGGCGATCCAGGAACTGCCAAGAGTCAGCTCCTCAAGTTTGTGCAGAAAGTTGCACCGATTGCAGTTTATACGTCCGGCAAAGGAAGCAGTGCCGCTGGTTTGACAGCCTCTGTCATTCGTGATCCTTCGACTGTAAGTGTGCTACTCTTGTTGCATCCCGTCCAGTATCCTGTCTTGATGCAACAGCAAATTACTGACAATGATCATGTCTGCGGCTGCGGGTATGCAATGGGAACGATGTGTTGTATGTATAGCGCGAGTTTCGACTTGAAGCCGGTGCGATGGTGCTTGCTGATGGCGGCGTTGTTTGCATTGACGAGTTTGACAAGATGCGCGAAGAGGACCGTGTTGCGATCCACGAAGCCATGGAGCAGCAAACCATTTCCATTGCCAAAGCGGGCATCACAACAATTCTCAACTCGCGCACATCAGTATTTGCGGCAGCCAACCCAGTCTTTGGACGCTACGATGACATGCGTAGTCCAGGCGACAATATCGACTTCCAAACTACCATTCTGTCTCGATTTGATATCATCTTTATTGTGCGTGACGAACACAATGAGCAACGTGATTCTACCATTGCGCGGCATGTTATTGGTGTGCATATGAATTCTAGACGCGAGGATCTTCGTGAAGGCGAGTTTGATATTCAAAAGATGCGCGCGTATATCAGCTACTGCAAATCGTGAGTGCACTTTGATTTTCCTTGTATTGGGTTGATGCGTGCGATGGTTTGGTGGGGTAATACAAGGATCGCGAGTTCTAGTTGATGAGCATTGATCTGACTAAAAGCATACATGATGATGTCTCTTTTGTGTCACGCTCATGTGCTGTACAGGAAATGCGCACCAAGACTTAGCATTCAGGCAGCCGAGAAACTCAGTAGCCACTTTGTTGAGATGCGGCGCAAAGTGCGGTCGCTTGACGACGAGGCAGGGTCTGCCAAAAGCAAATCAGCTATTCCTATAACGATTCGGTGAGTCGTAGAGTTGCTGAGGATTCGGTGATCTATTTGTCTCGTTCAAGCTGTCTATCAGCTTGTATTGACAATCTTGATGTCTGCTTATGTGCGAGCCAACAGCCAGCTCGAGGCCATTGTGCGTATTTCTGAATCACTTGCCAAGATGACTCTATCTCCTGTTGCAACCGAACACCATGTCGACGAGGCCATTCGCCTCTTCAATCACTCTACCATGAGCGCAATCCAGTCTGGCATGGGTAAGTGACAGTTGTATATATATATGTGTGTGTGTGTGCGATTGATATTCGCTTTCATTAGATCTAACAAACGGAAATCACATCACTGAATCTTGACCGGACTCGACCAATCCAACGCGATAAACCCAAAACCCCCTAGTCGATGGTCTCTCGCCCAACAAAGTCTCTGAAGAAGTTGAGCGCGTCGAAGATCTCATCCGTCGCCGCTTCGCAGTTGGATCATGCATGCTCGGCAGCAATCTGAAAGCAGAACTTGTCAAGCAAAAGTTTTCAGAATATGCTATTGACAAGGCCATCTTCAAGCTGATCCAGAAAGAGGTGCTTGTGTACGAGGGCCGCCGTGAAAAGGTTCGGCGTGTGCGCACTTGATCAGGAAACCAGTTCTCTTATAGCTGGAAACCGCCAGCCACCGCTCATTTGGTGGTTCTATCTCTTGGTCTCGATCCTTAGTTATCTGCGTCTCTCTGCTTCTTTCTCTCTTTCTTACACAAATGCAGATACGTTTCTACCATCATTGCCAGTTTTCTTCAATCTCTTCTCTCTGCATCTCCTCGCAAGCTTGAACAAGCGAGGCGATTTGCGTTGGGTTTGGCAAGCAAGTTTGCAAGTGGCAAAATGGATGATTTGTATTCCAAGCGAAGATATGGGGGGGCGAAACGATTGTGTGCCATTCAGTCGGGGATACCTAGAATCATTTCCATCAAACAGATAATTGTCACGGTTGTTGTGTCTTTTACGTGTAGTTGTCGTGAGGCAGGCATCCACGGCGCAGAACCTATCATGGGGGGTTTTGTCAGACAAGTCAGCGCCAGCAGATCAAGAGGTTGGACTACGAGCTGATAGCGGTAAAGTATGCGTTCGACACTTACTTCTTCGGGAATCGGAGTATTGCGTTCCCACTTTGTGCCGCCGTTTCCAGATGTAGCTGCCAGCGTCCAATTCAAGTACAAACTTGTCAGCAACAAACGATTGTAATAGTTACAATAACCGCTCCGTTGACCCTGCGATCCAAGAACGATATAGCAAGACACCCAGCAAGCCACGAGAACAAAGCAGTGAGAGAAGCCATGACGATGATTCGCCTACCGACAAAGGGAATAGGATGAGCATTGACAGCGAGGATGCGTTCAGTGTTGAGCAGAGTTGCCTCGATAAGCTTTGGATTGGCCAGACTCTTCTGAGCATCAAAGAGCAGACGGATCTTGACGCTGATTTCGCGGAGCTCCTCGCGGCGCCAATACCAGTCCTGTGCAAGACGCAGACTGCGGCGATAGAGATTCTTGACATAGCGAGTATGTGCTGGGCCAAGCTGCAAGTGAGAGTTGAAGTTCAGGTGTGTCAGACAAGAAACGAGAGTCGAGGAGATAATCGATGCAGGAATCGGTGAGAGTGGATGGACGATGAGCGAGACAGTGGGTAGCAGACTACAGACAGCATGTAGTAGACAGCAGACGACATGCAGCATGCGGCATGCAGTCGCTGTTTGTGGGACTGTCTGTGTGGGTTGTCGTGATGGTGGTTTTTGTGGAAGCAAAATCAGGGCTGCCACCACGGCTGCTGCCCGTGGACCTGTGCGGGCTGTTGTCCCGCTGGACTGAGCAGCCAGCATCTGTGCTCTGCTCTGAGTATAGCAGCCATCCAGAGAGAACTGCTGCAGAAGAGTTGGTCGGGAGAGAGGGAGCGGAGAGAGCGAGGGAGCGAGTGCTCGCACCTGGCCAACAATCGGCGCCATTGCTGACATGTTTGCGAGTTTTGCGTCAACTTCTGATGAATGGAATCCACAATCCACTATGAACTATCCACAATCGATGAGGGGAGAGGAGGAGAATGACGCAGCACTCCAGAGCAACTGCAGTAGAGTAGTGAATAGTTATGTGATATATTGATGCTGATTCGATGGCTCCAACGATCCATCGTGGCATCGTGGTCCCTGCGATCATGGTAGCGCGGCATCTGCCTGGATCTGGGTGTTATGGAAACCTGCTTAGACTTCCAGATCAAGTTGATGCGCCGCAATATAAACCGAGCTCCGGCACTCATGCATTCATCAAACACAGCCAGATGAAGGCATGCCAATAAACACGCTGTACATATCAGTTTATTGCAGCACTGATTCTCATCAGACAACCATGATACAGCAGCAGTGAGTTGATGTTGATGCAAAGCTGCATCCCCAACAACACGCATTCAGCAGCTGAAAACCCAGAAACTTGGCTAGATCGCCTGTCGCTCTCGAATCTCCATGCTTGACAAAAATATTGTGGGATTTAAATACATTTTGACTCCACAGTCGGCATCGCGGCAACAACACACTTTTTGTCGCTCACGATCGAACGGACCAAAGAATACATACGCAGACGCTCAGTGTGTCACTATCATACACTATTACTCGCATACAGTCCCACTATTTCGCGTATATATCGCTCAGGCGCACTGAGCAGCAGGGTTTGATTCAAACAAAGACGACCACAGAAGCCTGATTCGAGCAATATCATGAAAAGCCTCAAGCCACGTGTGGTAAGAGAGAACGAGAGAGCAGCTGTTGTGATGCAGTATTGTTTGGTTGCAACGATAGGACACGCAAGCTTTTTGTACATGGGGGGCAGTAGAGCAGCGCAGTAGCACAGCAGCAGCATTGCAATAGAGTCACGGACAGGGTAACGCAGCCAGCAGCGGCGACGCGTGAGCGAAACAACACGCATGGCATTCTGGACCAATGATCTGTGAAAAAGACAAGGCATGGCAGGGGCCGGCACGAGCAGCTATCACGTCAATTTGAAAAGAAGAGCAGGAGGAGGAATAGGGGGGTGGATCAGGAATGAGAATCACATTCGATTGCACCGCGCCATCTCGAGTGGAATACAACATACGAATCACAGACACACTATCCAAGTCGACCAAGATGCGCATTCAGTCTAGCGATGCAGGATATTCGATACAACGGATCACACCAGATCGCACCAGATGCAACATTGAGCGGTATCTCTGGCGAATAGATTGAGCTAGCAACGGCGCAACATTCAAGCGAATCGAGCTACAGCTTTCTCTAAAAGCAAGAGAGCAACCAACGAGTCCACTGGTCACTTTCAGAGTCCGCCTGCAAGACCCTCGATTTTAAATATTTCAAATGACCCCAGATCTCTCAGCATCCCTGGTCGCTGGCATGATTGCTGCTGCTGCTGCTGCTGCTTTAGTTGCTGTTTGAGCTTGTATCCAATCCATTGAGCCATTGTAAATTGGTATACTGACTGCGTGTTACTGTTACTGTTACTATGCCTGTTACTGTGCCTATGCCGAATGTTCTTTGGTGCTATGTGGCAATGATATACCAATGCGATGCATATATGATGTACATGTATCCACACCTCTCAACTCAACCAATCTTGATTGTGTTCGTTGTTCTTGTTCCTTGTTCTTGGCTGTAGGGGATTCCACAACTCGTCTCCAAGAACAAAAACAGCAGCGCAGACTCTGCATCTGCCACATCCTCATCCACATCCTCATCCGCAAGCCAGCAACAAGCTGCGCCACAGCAGCAGCCACAGCAGCCGCCTCCTAAAGCTACATCGCCCGCAGCCGCAAAGTCCGGCTCTGTGTCCGTCTCGACCCCAGCCTCGGTCCCGGTCCCGGCCTCGCAGCGAGACAATAAGCCGCCTGCCGCGTCCTTGGCCTTGGCCTCACCAGCAACAGCAACTACAGCAACTACAGCAGCAGCAACCACCGCCAGGACTGCCGCCGCACAGTCGTCGTCTTCAGCAGTATCAGTATCAGCAGCGACTCAGCAGAAACTGCCGCTCACCTCGTCGTCGTCTTCGTCGTCAGCGTCTGTATCAGCGTCAGCCTCTTCAGCTTCCCTCAGAAAAGACGACGCGACCATGTCTTCGCTCACAGCGGCTTCTGGGGGTCTTCCTGGCTCCAAAGTCGATAAACTCGAAGTTCCGAAGAGCGGCGCCATCAACAGGATGAAGAACCAGAAGGACATTCCTGTCGCTACAAAGGCCCCTCGCAGGCAGCGCTCGTCTCGCTTCCACATCACTGAGCGTGTTGAGCTTGAGAAATTACCGGCATTCAAAGGTTCTGTCTCGCTCTCTCTCTCTCTTTACCACCTATTGTCTATTATCTGTTGTCTATTGTCCCCGCCAGATTTCCATGCTTGCTGCTTGCTGCTTCCTGCTTGCTGCTCCTATGCAGCCATGTCCACTGCCACAGCTGCTGTAAACCAGCTGCAAAGCAGCCTGCGCAGCCACCGGCCTCTCAACTGACTGTGCATTTGTGCTCTATGCAGATGTCTCGACATCGGAACGGCCAGATCTCTTCATCAAAAAGATCCAACAGTGCAACGTGCTCTTTGATTTCAATGACGCTTTGTCTGACCTCAAAGGAAAGGAAATTAAACGTCAGACTCTCACTGAACTTGTCGAGTATGTCTCAAACAATCGCGGCGTCATTGTCGAACATGTATACCCGGAAATCATGAACATGGTGTGTTTCTGTGTCCCCTGTGCTACTGTCTTGGTCTCTGGATGCAGCCTTGCTGACTCGATGCTTTTCAATCAATCTGGCTCTCTATATAGTTCGCTACAAATCTATTCCGCACGCTTCCGCCGCAGGTCAATCCATCGGGCGACGCCTTTGACCCCGAGGAAGACGAGCCTGTTCTTGAGTCGGCCTGGCCACATCTGCAGATTGTCTACGAGTTCTTCTTACGCTTCATCGAGTCGCCCGATTTCAACACAAACATCGCCAAAAAATACATTGACCAGCATTTCGTGCTAGAGGTTTGTCGTGATGTCCGGTTTGTGCCACGCTGCGATTCTCGGCCAGTTTTACTGATATCTTACCCCTGGACACTGGATCAACTTCAGCTGCTCGAACTGTTTGATAGCGAGGATCCTCGTGAGCGTGATTTTCTCAAGACAACGCTGCATCGCATCTATGGAAAGTTCCTCAATCTCCGTGCGTTTATCCGTCGCTCCATCAACAACGCCTTCTTCTTGTTCATCTACGAAGACGAGAGACACAACGGCATTGCTGAGATGCTCGAGATTCTTGGAAGGTGCACACTGTCCTGCTTGCTGTTTCTGTGACGAGTCCAAATCTTGTCCATACGTATGACTGAATTGCATCGCTAACTTGCAACTGCTGGATACAGTATCATCAATGGCTTTGCTCTTCCACTCAAGGAAGAGCACAAGGTGTTCCTGACCCGCGTTCTGCTTCCGCTTCACAAGGCCAAGTCCTTGACGCTCTACCATCCACAGCTTGCCTATTGCGTTGTTCAGTTCCTCGAAAAGGACCCAAGCCTGACTGAAGAGGTGCTGATTATGTTGTCTTGCAACGCACACTATTCAATTTGCTGATATACACGCCGTCCTAACCAACTTATTCCATGTCAAAAAACAACAATGTTGCGAATAGGTTGTGATTGGACTTTTGCGTTTTTGGCCAAAAGTCAACTCGCCCAAGGAAGTCATGTTCCTGAACGAATGCGAGGAAATCATGGATGTTATGGAGCCACTCGAGTTTGTCAAGATCCAGGTGCCACTGTTCCAGCAGATTGCTCGCTGTGTTGCAAGTCCGCATTTCCAAGTACGTGAGACATCTGGACTGTCAAACACAGACACAATGTCTCACACGCTCACTGACTTTATAATCTCCTGTCTTGTTTATCTGCAACGATCCAACAACCTTGTGGCCGTTGGTTTTCTGCTTGCAGGTTGCCGAGCGTGCGCTCTACTACTGGAACAACGACTATATCATCAATTTGATCAGTGATAACGTCAATGTGATCCTACCCATCATGTTCTCGTCATTGTATCGCAACTCAAAAACGCACTGGAATCGCACTATCCATGGACTTGTTTACAATGCGCTCAAACTGTTCATGGAAATGAGCCCAAAGCTCTTTGACGATTGCACCAACAAGTACAAGCAAACACGCCAGCTGTAAGCTCTTTTTTGTATTGCGGTCTGATTAGAAGTGATCAAGAAACCAAATACATTTGTGGACTAACGGTCATCTTATAGCGAGCGAAAGAAACAGAAGGATCGCGAAGACATGTGGGCAAGAATCGAGTCTGATGCCTCGGCAAACTCGCAGAAACTGGCTTCTACTGGTGCAGTTACTCATGCGATTGCAGCGCGCACAGTGCCATCGTCATGTGAGCACCACCACTGATCTGAATTCTGATGCCGTCCTGTTGTCAGACTGACTGACTGACGCATTTAATGACCGCTCCTTTACTAGACACATTCTCCCCTACATCGGCAATAGCTGCCGATACTGCGGATGCCTTGATGGACGATCCTGTTAGAGCCGAGCCCGTTGAAGATGACACCCTGACCAAAGATTTGGTAAGTCTCGCTGCATCTACATTTTGAATAGCATGCGTATTCAGTTGCTTCAAGTTGTTCACCGCTTGTTTATTTGGTTCAAATAGCAACAATTTGAAGAGCGGCCTCAACCAGCACGGTTCCGAAGAAAGTCGGTTCTGCCTGTCGATGAAACCGTTCTTTCGGAGCTTTCTCGGCACAAGTCACTTGAAGGTAACTGCATAGTCTGCATAGTCTCAGCTAGAGCCAAAGGAGCCAACAAATGCTGACTATCAACTTCGTTTGATCGAGTTCAGATCTGATCAAAAGCAAGGCTGCTGGTGCACCGCAGCCAGACGAGTGAATGTCCCTTTGCCACATTCCTCAACTTTGGCCATCTACCTATCTGTTCTCTGGCAGCTCGATTCACATTTGCACCTCCTCGCTTCTTCTATCTCGAGCGAAGGTTGCAAACACTTTTAACCAACAACAACAAAAAAAAGATACGCCAACTGCGAAACGAAACAAACAGCAAAACAAACATACAAAAAAAGAAAACAAACAGCAAAACACCCAACACCCAACAGCAACATTAGGCAAAACGCCATCTTATAAGCTTCTCTGCAAGATCAGCTTCTCTGTTTCTTCCCTTCTCGGTCTGCATGATGACGCGAGAAATGGAAGATGCGATGAAACCAATGATGCGTGCCAATCCATTTGTCGTCCTCTCGTCTTCTCTTCACTTTTTTTGTTTGTCTGTTTGTTTTCTTTCCTTTGTCACCATCTCTCACAATAGACTTGGTCGTTTTTCCTTTTTTCTTTCTGTTCTTCCTTCTCTCCTTTTGTTTCTTCATGATGCGTTTTCATTTCAGTCGCCCTTTTTGATGTCTGGTTGCGGTGGTGCGATACGCCTCGACAGAATACTTTGGGTTTAAACAAGCAAATAGTTGGTTCGACAGAGGCATCTGCCTACAGCACGATCTATCAGCTCTGAGCCATTGCTGCAGATTCGTAGTCGCTGTCGTGCCAACTGTGACTCTTGAACTTCTATGTCTATGCAGGCGGCTGCTCTTGCTCTATTGCTCGCTGCATTGTTCAGACGCTTGCAATCGGTGCTTGTCGATTTGTGGACTGTGTGGGTAAAGATGTCAGAATGGTAATCAGCATGATGCTGTCTCACGCACTGCGATCGTGGCAGGGAACATCTCCATGTTTGCAAAAAGTCTTTTCGTGCGCGCATCTGCAGATAATGTGGGATGAGCACTTGCCCAGGGTCTCCCAGGTTTTGAGATTGGATGAAAACAATCTCATAAATATCAAAATCAAGTTGGCGACGATCTGGAAACTGAGAGACTGTGATTGAATGTTGAGTGACCCAAAGCACCCATCTCTAGACGCTCTTGGGTGGTAGAGCATCATTCGCACGATTGTATCCATATTCTTTACCAAGTTTTATTGATGATTACGACTATGGAAGTGTTGCTGCGGAGCTGTCCCTGCTGCCAGGCCTGGTGCTAATCAAAGTCAATTAGATTGTTAAGCACATTTAGGATCAGGGCTGATTCGCCCACGATTGCTATAGACGACTCGAAGTCACTGATCAAGGGCAGGTCATTAATCAGATCTAGGCTGAGCATCGCGAGCTGGTAGAGCTGTCCAACAACGACAATGTTGCGCACAGCAACATTAAGCAGTGCGATCCCAAGACATATTTCAAAGATGCATAGGATTGTGTTCCTCAGATTGGACGGCCGCGATCTTTCTGCAGTGGTCTGGCGTCTCTGCTTGCCAATACAGCCTCTGTTGAGTCTAATCTTTCCATCTTGGAATAGGAACTCGACGGCAATCGTATGGCTTTGATGCATTTATCTGTCGACGGAATATTCCAGGCGAAGCAGCGAAATCCTCTACTCCATCCACTGTATTCTCGCTTGGCTTTACAGCTTCCTTTCTCCTGTGCTGTCCTGTTTGCTCTCGCTCTTCTCTCGAAACTTGCTCTTTTCTTCTTCTCATATGTCGACTTTCAAGCAAGAAGGGAACGCAACGAGTCTGAGACCCGGTCCTCAAGAGCCGCATGGGCTGCTGTGCTGCGTTCCAGTCAGCTATGCTTACAGGGGACACCAGTCTCAGTGGTGTGCGTGCGCCTCGCTGTCGGTCCTGACTGCCATGGAGAAGCCGCAGCAGTGTTGCAGCGTCTGCTTCGCAACAACTCCATCCACAATTGGCTGTGATCGAGCGCTGTGGTTGCGAAGCACAAGGGCAGCGGCGCTATCAGCAGCACACATACATCAGGTTTAGGGTATTGACGCAACTTGATCTTGATCAAGAAGCAGCAGCGAGGATTGGACCAGCCGCCATCAAGACACCGCCTGATGTGCTCTGCAAACGACAAGCAGTCGATCGCAGTCACCAATCGCACTGTCTTGATGGCAAGCCTATGCACA
>JH392978.1:8967-27268 GCA_000235945.1 Homolaphlyctis polyrhiza JEL 142
CTTAAACTACAAGGTCAATCTCGTGCCCGTCGCGCAGAGCCAGATTGAGGTTGAGGTTGATTTAGATGGTCCGATTCGTCGGCCTGCCCAAAATGTACCAGTCCCCATTACAGTTGAGCCCAGTGCGGGAACGCTGGGTGTAGGCGAGGAAACGACAATGACAATCTCATTTTTCCCCACGATGCTGATCGAGTATGAATATACCATCACGTTGGTGTATGACTTTCAGAGCTTTTCTGGAACTATTCACGGTATCGGCGGCCGTGCACTGCTCAAGCTTGACTCGCCACTCAAGACAGTCGACTTTGGTCTCTCTCGCTTAAATCGGACATACTTGAAGATTGTGTCACTTTCCAACAAGGGCAATTTGGGATTCCGATATCACGTTCGACCGCATCCTGATGAAGAGGGTGCAGATTGGTCGATCTATGACAGTGAGCTTGCGACTCTGGCCGTCACCGAAGCAAAGAGCCGTCCAACAACAGCGGCGATTGCAGAAGCCAAAGCTGCGGCTGCATTGCAACCGATCTCTATGGACGACGAAGAGCCCTTCTGGCTAAAGTATCTGACTCGTCATGGCATTCGGATCCACAATCCTGATGGCAACTGCCCGCCTCGTGGCAAGCTTAATCTGATCATTGAATTTCAGCCAAAAGTGATAGCATCGGTACTCAAACCCGTGAGAGTGTACTTTGGCGACCATTTCGAAGCATTCGACATCATGGGTTCCGGCGATGCTCCACGACTGTATATTCGTGATACCAAGAGCGGCCTCACAATAACAACCGAGTCCAGTCCCAAAATCAACATTGGTGTGCATCCAGTCAACTTAATCTACACACATCTCTTTGAGATCGTTAACGATGGTGCATTTGGTGTCGACTATCTCGTCCAACCAATGAGCAACACCGAGTTTGACGTGTTTCCATTGCGCGGATTTATTGAGGCGGGTGGATCGTCGCTCCTTAAAGTCTTCTTCCAACCCAATTCAGAAAACCTGTTCCATACGACCCTTAAGCTGCTATGGGAAGGCAAATCACTGACGGCACAGATTGTTGGCAACGGCGGTGTTGGTCGTCTTGAAGTTTCATATATGGACGACAAAGACTTGCTGCTCAAAGGACTTGATTTCGGCATGGTGCCTTTCAATAGTGCATGCGAAAAGCGGTTTTTCCTACTCAACACTGGTATGGTCGGCGTGACCGCATTCCTCGAGGTAGAAAACGAAGAGTACACGATCACACAGTTTGGTGATGCGTTTCTTGTCGATGACGCAAAAAAGCCGCGGCAAGCACCCAAAGGCTTGATCTTTAGCTGGTACAATGCGATCAAAGCGATCCTGCCTCCCAATCGGGGCATTGAGCTTGGTGCACGATTCCTTGCGCGCAGCGCCACAACATCGGTAGGAAACATCACTATTCGGTCAGACTGCGGAAATCTGATGGTTCCCTTGAAGGGTAAAGGTGGCACCATATCGTTATCACATCGTGGCGATCTTGATTTTGGCGATATCTCGTGCAACTTCACATACACGCGCAAGATCACAATCGTAAACGGAGGCTCAATTCCATCGCAACTCTCTGCAGAGTGGCTGATTGTGGGTCATTCGACCGATCACGCGTCGGCGCTCGTCAAACTTACAGAAAACTACACGCCACTAGATCCACGATCAGGATGGGCACGTATGCACTACCTGCGAGAGCGTGGAATCTCTGATATGAAGCGCCAACTCAAGGCAAGGGAGTACTGGGCACTGATTGGACTGCTGGTCAAGAAGGCTGCAGTCAAAGAATCCGAGCTGGGCCGCGGAAGCGTTGTGGGGCGTTACTCTGATGCGAACATGCCAAGCGGAATACACATAACAGCAGGTAGTGGCCAGGGCAATTTCTCGAGACTTGGAATGGTTATGCCATCAGTTGGCACACAAGCCAGCATCAAACGATCTACGCCTGCTTTTTCGATGCATTTCAAGCGCCGCCAAATGTTCTACCATCTAATCACATCAACACAGCTAACCAGTCAGTCATCATCGAGACTTCGACCGTTTGTCAAGGTCGATCCACCCTCAACACTTTTGCCAAGTTATGGCGAGGCTGTCTTTTCTGTTGAACTGCATCTTGGTACTGAAGACACGTTCTTGGCAACGCTATTGATCAAATCAGATGTTCCCAATACACCAACGCACGAGATTTCACTCACAGCAACACCCAAGATTGTCAACATTATCTGCGATGACACACGCATGCTCAACTTTTACCGCCAACCACTAGGCGAAACAGAGTATATCACACGCTCATTTACCAACGTGGGGCACAAGGATATCACATACAAGTTCGTCAACAATAACTCTGGACTCATGATTGTGCCAAGCAAGGGCACGCTCAAAGTCAACCAGACAACCTCAATCACGTTTGCTTTCAAGCCAGTCGACGAGTCCGTTCAAAGCTCTGATGTCATTTTCGAACCCAACTGCTCTCAGCATATTCGATTCAGAATGTATGGTGGCGGAGGCTATGCGAAAGCATCACTATCGCGATATCGTCGCTTTGACTTTGGCCACTGTATGATTGGCAAAGATACAGTATCTTTCTTACCAATCACAAACGAGGGCAATGCGATTCTGCACCTTGTACGGTTTGAGATTGTCGAGACGGACACGTTCTTTCGAGGACAGGACTGGCCCGAAACCCGTGTATCGCTGTTTCCGGGAAAGACCTACAACCTTCCGCTTGTGTTTAATCCCCACGAAGAAAACCCAACACCAGGTCGCTTGATCATTGGCACCAACACGGAAATCTACGAGATTGAGCTGATCGGTCTAGGAAGAGAAGCCGTGCTGATTGTATCCAAGGTCGCTCTCGAGTTTTCTGAATGTCTGATTGGCAATTCATATGAACAGAAACTGGGTCTCAAAAACATTGGCGATGTAAACTATCCCGTGACATTCCAGCTGGAGCGTGAATTCCCTGACCTTGAGTTTTACCCACCATCGCTGGTTATCGATCCATTCAGTGAAAGCTTTGTGGCTATCTCATACACTCCGTCCCATGAAACCAAAACGACCGTGGTGTTTTCAGTGTCTTCGCCTTACAGCACACACAAGGTGCCTGTGATGGTCCACGCAGGCATCGCGACGCTTGAATTCAACTCGAGTGAGCTTGACTTTGGCATGTTCGAGCGCACAACCAAGCCATCAGTGACTTTGACAGTCAAAAACACTGGAACAGTTCGCACATCATATCACATCAAGGATGTCGTGAAGCCATCAATGTTCCACCTTACCAATGGTCGTGGCATGCTGCCCGCTGGTCGATCTGCAAATGTGACTATCACGCACATTCGACACGAAGTCGCTGAATTCGAAGAGAAACTGGTCGTCAAGACCGACCTGATTGAAAAGTTTTATTACATCAAGGTCATTGGCCAGTGCGAAGAGACTGTCTTGCATCCCGAAGAATTCTCTCTGGTAAATATGGGCATCTGTCCTGTTCTTGAAGCTACTACGAAGCCACTGTCATTTAAGAACCACGGAAGATTCCCCCTTGACTACTCGATCAAGGCAGCGTATCCACTCAAAGTGTTCCCTACCCAGGGTCAGGTGCTTGGCGGAGAGTCTGGCACAATCAATATTCAGTGGAATCCATCTGGAGGATACGAGCTGCGCACACAAATCTCGATGCTGACCAATATCGGCAAATTCCAGATTGTTGTGCGCGGCAAGGCAATGTTCCCAGAAATTCACGTCAACAACATGTATCTTGATTTTGGCATCTGTGCAGCTGGATTTACGTATCGCGAACCGTTTCAAATCGAGAACAAGGGCAAAGTTCCAGTGCATTTTACTATCCCGCCGTGTAAGGAGTCGAGCTATACTACTTCGATCAGTTCAGGCCTGCTCGCACCAAAAGAAATCATTCCAGTCGAGGTCTATTTTACACCGGCGACTGTTGGCAAGATAACGAGCAGCGTAATGGTCGAATGCAAGGGTATCCACTACAAGGAGATTGTTGTTGTTGGCGTTGGCGGTGTGATGAAGGTGGATGTGCATCCAATGAGCATTGATGTGGGTGAGTAAGCTGAGCCATCGACAAAACTCGAAGCTACCCATTTTTGCTTGCTACTTTGAATGGGTTAAGAGTGCTGATGAGTGCTATCTGAGATAACAGGACGATGTCCGTTCGGTCTCCGAATCTACGAGACCATCACGATTACGAATGGCGGTGATGTGACGCTTTTTGTTGATTTCTCGGCAACAGATGCCGTTCAACAGCACTGTGAGATCATGGTGCCAGATCCAGTGTCCATTGGCCCACGGCGCAGCGCAAAGTGCATTATAGGCTTCTCGACGTCGGTTGTCGGACACTTTTCTGCAAATCTGCGATTCAACACGAAGGAGCAATCGTTTAGCATTCCCATATCAGGTTCGTGTTCAATCCTTTTTCTACAAATGCCGATCACTGGTCTGACACTTTCATGTAGGCGTTGGAATCAAGATCGTGCTTACAGGCCGCAGTAAAGATGTGCTAGAGCACGAACAGCTCATGTCTGTAAGTGCCGCCATAGTCGTTGTTGGTCGAGCAGCTGACTAATGTAGAAAAGTGCTGATTGCCTGATGCGAGTGCAGATCAGGGAGATTGATCCATTCAGCCTCGAGCCAGACAATGATACAATCCTATTCTGTATGAAACGCCTGCAGCAAAAGTTTCAAATGGATCTTCGCATCGCACAGCAACTTGCACAGCTGTACTTTGTTCACCGCAAGATTGAGTCGCCTAATGTATCAAGCAGTGTTCAAACCAAATGGACAGATGGATTTGACTACAACTCAACAGACTCGGTTGTATCTAGCAATTCAAACCACCACGATCTTGCTTTGGCCGCCTCTCTTCGACTTCCTCCCTCTGAAGGCACTCCTACATCGCAGATAGACACATTCGTGAGCGAATCAGAAACGGCGAGGCAACAAGCTGCTGCAATACAGCTCCCTGAGACACCAAACGTTGTCGCTGAGAACAACAATCTGGTTCATACAAATGATCAAGAGTCAAAGGCACATCAAGACACTTCTGATACTCAGATTACTCAAGATCCTGATCATACTACGGAACCAAGCAGCAACACATCGCAAGCAGCGACGATCGAGACAAATGGAGCGCCAGTTCTTGTTGTTCCCATTGAGAATAACGACAGCGATCCCGAAGTGGCTGATGAGCTTCTTGTGGTGGCTGCTTCCGATCTTAACAAATCGCATGAAGTTGAAAACAGTATACAGACAAAGACCCAAGCAACGCCTGCGGAAGATGCGTCTCGAACACAAATCCGCAAGCCAATAGGCATTCTCAAGCGCGAAGAGCTGATGAACACGCTGGATACAATCGGTACCCTTACACCGGACGTTGCAGTTGATATTCGCAAGATCGACAGCGTGTTTGATGAGGTTGGCTCCACCGGGTCTGGACTCTATTGCGTATTGGTGTTCGCAGATGAAGCTGACATCGTGCCGGTAGTTTATTGCTCTGAAAAAGGTCGAGTATATGCCGCCTGCTGATCCAGACGACGCCGTACTGTATCAGGTCATCAATCATGGTCTTCTCAAGGTATGTTTGTGGTGATGCACAGTGATATACTGAAGGCTTTGGTTTAGATGCTCTCTCTGACCGTTAATGTTTGCAGATTGAGGAGCTCGACATTGAGCCAATTCTGGTTGATCAAGAGCCAGCAACAGAGATTGACTTTTCAATTCTCACTAATCGACCGCCGCCGTTTGGCCATGACGACACGGTAAGTCTGTTTGGATTGTGACGTCGATACAAAGTGAATTCGCGAATAGCTGACCGATGAACAACTATCTGATATGCAACCATGTCTCTTAATCTGCAACAATAGATCGTGAGCTCAAGCAGCCATACCAAAGACTATCGGCGTGCATATTTGTCTGTGTTTCCATCGCTGCGTCGCGATGCGCGCAATGCCAAGTCCGATCCTTTCACAGATTGGAGCGAAGGTGTCATTTATGGACGGGGCGTTGAACTGCATCCGCCTTTCAACTAAATATTATATGCTTGATGGACGTTTTTTATCAATGTTAATTGGTAGCGTGGTGAGCGCAGCAAAAGAAAGCGAGTTTAGTGGCGACCGTTTTTTCAAGAGCTGCGGTTGCGCTGCAGCAGAGCAGCAGGGATAGCAGAGAGATTCTCAAAGTTCTCCCTTGTGGCGATTTCGGCCTCGATCTGGGCGATAATAGGACGCAGATATGGAACATCCTGAAAGCATTGATTGGTTCGTCAGCGGTCTCGCAGAAACCTTGATACCAATTGCAGGATACCAAGAGTTGGTGACTCACAGTCTGAGCGGTGGTCCACTCCTCCTTTGCGAGAACAGTCTTGGCGAGCGACAGAGCGAATGCACGCTTGAAGCGGAAGTTGCGATCCTATAGTAGGGTTTATCGAGAAAGTGTTAATCGATCAAGACGCAGCATGACCATATTGTATCGAGATGTAGTATCACGATGCACGAAACCCGACACAGACTACAGACCTGGAACTCCATGGGTGGAAGGCGGCGAAGGGCCTCTTCGATGTGAGGGTGCTCTTCAGGAACAAGGTCGTCAAAGCGAAGACCTGAGAGAAGAGTCGATGGATTGGTATTGGAATTGGCGATTTCGATACAAGGCCGCAGACAGCATGCAACGACCGCCAGAAGAGCATGGGTTGATGAGCAAGGTCGGCGTGGGGTCAACAGGGAGTCGAGCAAGCAGTTGATGGTGGTCGATTGATAGTTCACAGCGGGCAGTTTGCAGTCGAGTGTCAGGCGGTGAGTGGTGGGCCAGTCAGCCAGCCAGCCAGCGAGAGAGAGCGAGATGACGAGCAGCAAAGGAAACACAGAGCGATCGTCAGCCAATGCAGGCACAACAGACAGAGACCCGCGCAGAGCCTAGAGCCTAGAGCCTAGAGCCTAGTGCCAGGAGACACAGGGAGAGACGCAGACACACGCACCAATCTGCCTGTAACCCATGTTGTTTGCGTGCCACTCGGCCCAGCCAGCAAGCGCGGGACTGTTGCGCAGGTTCTTGAGCGAGTGAAGGGCCTTTGAAATCGCAGACATTTGTTATTTTGTTTGGGAATTAGTCGGAAATCGCGACAACCCAAAGTGATGGTGCCGCCGCCTGCTATTGCGACTGCCGCAGCGACTTCTGCGGTCCCAAGCACTCGCCGAGACCCCAGCGAAACCAACAGCAACAGCAACAGCAACAGCAACAGCAACAACAATGACGACAGCAGCAGTGGCAGCAGTGGCAGTGGCAGCAGTGGCAGCATGGTCTCCTTTTCACGGAGCGACTTTCTGGCAAACGACTTCAGCACCGTCGAGTTTCTGGCTTCTCGGAAGCATCTTCCAATAGACCAGTTCAAGCACGATCTTCATTCTGTGCTGCGTGTGCTCAAGACAGAGCTTGTTGAGCTTATCAACAACGACTATGCCCAGTTCATCAGCCTATCAACCAATCTGATCGGCGTTGATAGCATGATCACCGACTTGAAGAAACCATTGATCTCCATGAAAGCCGACATCCAGGCAAGCTAGAACATCAACCAATACTTGCCTGTTGGTATCTATCATGAGGCGGTTGCTGATATCTTCGATATGGCTCGCTCACCAACTCAATATCAATCGCTCGCACGCTGAATTACATACTGGTCTATAAAGAGGGTGCAGCACATCTTCGACGCCGTGATCAACCAGGTTGAATCAGGTCTCGAGCACCGTTCACTCGTCAGAGTCAAAAAAGCCGCTCTTGAAGTCTTTATAGACATCCACAACTCGCTTGAAAAGGTCCAGGCAGTCATTGATTCGTCGATGCCCAAGGAGACTACAGAGTATGTATATACTGGCTGTACTTTGTGATATTCGCGATAGTATTCTTGCAATCACTGACGAATAGTAAATGCAGCGCCGAGAGAATAGATGAAAAGCTTATCGAGCGAGTCGCCATCGAGTATAATCAGCTGCAGTACTTGGTATCAAAAGGCCAAAACTTGGCTTTTGTTTCAAAAATTACATGGGTAAGCCCGCTACCCTGATCAAGGAGTATTGCTATATAAGCCCTGTCGGTTGGATTTACAAACGCCAGCAAAACCTCGACTAACATTGTTCAAATGATAGAAAATCGAAGCGATCAAAAGAACACTTGTCTCGACACTTTCCAACTTTGTCCGTCAGGCATATATAACGCTTTCTAATGATCCTTCAAATGCAGAAGCTGCCTCTTCGCTGTCTCAGTCACTCCGTGTGTTTATTCTGATTGACCGTGTCGGCGATGCTCTTGCTATTTTCGAAGACACAATCGTCCGTCCGTTTGTAGAAGAGGTTTGATCCAATTCAACTCTACCTATCCATATGCCGTCGCTCTAAACAGCAGTGCTAACAATCGTCCATGTCTGACGAGGAAAGACTATTGGCAGCTCAGAGTTTTTACAGTCTGCAACCTCAAGTGATCAGAGCACTGATCCAATACGGCAACTGTTCCAGAAAATCATTTCATTTACTCAGTTGCGCTGTCTGCGGATTTATGAAATCACCACAGTCGCACTCAAAGGAACGCCGCACGACTTGCTTTCAGAGATTGTCTGGACAGCATGCACAAGAGCAATCATAAGCAAAGCCCCTATTATTTTCAATGCAGGGATCCCTGATGTGTTCCACAGGAACTACCAAACAGCAGTATGGTTTGTTACGCAGTTTGAACGATTTTACAAGACCAGAGAATCAATCTTGAATCTGCGCAGTCAGACATCCTATACCGAGTTTATGAAAAAGTGGCAGCTGCCAATCTACTACCAGATCAGGTACGTGCTGTGTCATCTGGTCATCATATTAGTCAATATAAGTCATTAATCGCTCGCTGACTGTCTCGATGGTCATATGTGCAGGCATAACGAGATTATTGTAAAATTTGAGACTGCCCTGACAAACGACGGCCCAATGGATCCAAAGGCACAGGAGTCGAATGATAGCAAAATGGACCTGCAGCTCAAGGCTAGCTGTGCCCTCATCTCAGCACTGTTACAATGCTGGGATGACCGTGTGTTCCTGCAATCACTTTCGGCGCGATTCTGGAAGCTGTCGCTACAGGTCTGCAAATACCTTGCTTGGTTGATTCTACGCGTTGTAGTTATATAGTCGCCCTTTAATTCTGATTGGCTGGTGTCGTGTCACAATAGCTAATACGCAGATACGCAGACTGGATCGCCAAATATGTTTCCGATGATCAAAACCGGACAGCCCCAATCGAGGAAGCAACAACGGTAAATGCGAGTATAATATGCTGCGATATTCAACCCTTTTGGTCGATGCTAAACACAATGCTGATAGCATTTGTTGCATGCGATTCGACACGCCTCAATGCAACCCGATGCGTTACACTGCGCTCTCATGCGATTCGATATTGTTGTTTTTTACAGGGTGCAATCATCCAAGACCATCACATGAATCAAACTCTTTGGCTGCTTGGCGATATTCTGAAGATTCGAAGCAAGGCGAGTTGTAATGATAGTATAAATACCCACAATAGCAAATCTGATCTACAACCGTTCTTCAAACTGACTCATCTAACGCTCTGCATCTTACAATAACAGATTCTGAATATATACACAATGAATATAATCACACGGCTGCCGTCAGCTTTGCAGTCGAATAAGCTTCTCCAAGGTAATCAACAATCAACGTAACTCCATGCTTATCGGAAATTAACTGACGCAGCTGCTTATATACACTCTAGACACCATTTTATCGACGATCGATGAGATTGAAGCTATTGGTCCGCAACTGTCAACTCGGATTGTCTCCTACTTTGCCAACAAATGTTCTGAGCCACTCAAAGCAGGACTAAAGAGCATTCCTGGGCTTTATCGATACACGAACAAGGAACCACCTTCCAAGCCATCCTATTTTATCCCATCTTTATTCAAGCCGTTGAAGAACTTTATTCAGGACAACTATACTCAAATCGGCAGTCGATTGGCCGACGAATGGCAGCAAGCAGTCGCAAAAGCAGTAACCCAGCAGTATGTATTTTGCTAGGTCACTATATAGCTTTAAGCAATCTCAAAGTTGTATTCACCGCTCTCAACTGCCTTGCATATGCTATTGAACCAGATTTCTCGAAAACGTGCGCGAAATCCTTGCAGGCATCAAAACGATCGAGGAAAGTCTGAAGCGGCTGACACGGAGCAAGAAAACACAATCTACGACAGATGAGGGCATGTCGGATAATGATAAAATGCGGCTACAGATCCATTTGGATGTCGAGCAATATGGTAAAGAGGTAAGCATCATTGATCGAGTGTGCGATATCATTGTAGTATGCCATTTTATGTGTGGAGAGAAACAGTTCAAGTTGGCTGATCTCAACTTTACTATTTGGTTTGGATACAGCTGAGTCAACTTGGTGTCACTACTGTCTCCAACATCGAGTTTATCGAGCTGCAAGAAGCGACACTAATCCAACAAAAATGAAACCATCATGCTTCTAAAGCGACATGTGTTTGAAGGGCGATACGTATGTTTATGAGCTGCTTGGTTTGCAATTCGGTCTCGTGACTCGAGACTGTATCCGTGTTGTGAGTTGATAGACACAGCACATATCTGGCAATTGATCTACTTGTGCTGTTCATCAACCAACAGACATCGCAGATCCCACGCTGGCTGTTGTCCATCGACCAGCAATGCCGGTCATGAGTGTTTGTTGGTTATTACCTGCTGTTGCTGCTGCCAGTTGCTGCAACAAATAATGAACATCAATATGCGGTAATCAGAGCGATGGCAGCATCTTGACAACAACAAAGGAAGCGAGGGGAAAGCAGAACACTCAATGCGTCGTAGATTAGATTGGATTTGATGGCACAAACAGCGAGCATGCAGGGTGGATGAGATGCATGCAACCAGCTCAATGGAAAGCATTGTACACACAGATCACAAGTAAGCGGCATCAATCGCAGACAGGAACACAGTTTGTATTTGGATGGTTGGATGGTTGGCGCAGCGTATCTGCGAGTGTGGATCACAACGATCGGACAATGGAAGGTTTCCCATTCACAGATCAAAGGTTTCTGCGCACAATGTACTGCGTCACTGCACACAAACCAGACTCGGTCTCGGCTGCTGTCAGCGCAGAGTTCACAGGCCCAAACGACCTGAACCTCATCGTATCGTAAGCTATTAGCAACTCTCTTGCAGTAGTCCTGCGCCATCCTCTTGGACACCTGACTGACTCTGACTGACTTTGCCAACTGGCGTGGTTCAACTGCCTACTTATTCGATGGCTGTGGCTACGGATGCTGCTGCCGTTGCTACTATCGACGCTGCCGTCACTACAGCAAGTGCACGCATTTTGAGCTGTACCTTCTGGTGGAACACGAGCAGCTGCGCACCGACGAGCATGGCGCTGTTACGGCTGTTGTCGAAAAGTCCCTCAAACTAGTTATGGATGTTCCAATCTTTGGTCGCATCGCAAGCATGTTTATCTTCCGTCCAAAGGTAAGAGCTCTGGCCTCAAGCTCCTGCAAGATCTCGCACAAGCACTCCGAATCCAAGGCAGGCGGCTATGTCAAAGCACGCTAACTTCGCTTGTGAACACTGCAGAATCGTGAAACGGATCTTCTGTTCATCTGTACCGAGCGATACAAGATGCTTGTACTTTCATTTGACGCAGATCGGCAGAAGCTTGTGACTGAGGCGACGTGCGACGTTCGCGACATCAAAGCGCGGCCTGCAGATGGGGGGCAGATGGCCGTTATCGACCCTCGGAACCGTATGATTGCGCTGCACATTAGCCAAGCATCGATCAAAATCATTCCCATGTTCCATCCTGCGACAGAGATGCTTTTCAGGACCCAGCCTCAAAAGCCTACCTACACCAAAGGCAAGGCGCCTATCAGGGATTCAAGGAGGCCTGCAGTTGGCGAGTTTGGAGAGGCGTTTAGCGTCAAGTAATCTCTTCTTTCTCGACATGTTGTTACTCTCTGACGTTTAGTCTCCCGAGCATCGCTGATTCCAGATTTGCTCGTGCTTCTCAGCCTTGAAGAACTGCATGTGCTGTCAATTGCCATGCTTGATACTGAAGATGCACCAACGCTTGCAGTGCTGCATCAAGACACAAAGGAATGCCGATATATCGTGCAGTACGAGATTACCTTGAGAGACAAGCGAATGGAACGAAAGCGACAAGTGCGAGAACAGGATCGTCAGGAAAAGTCGGACAGAGTTGATCGTGGGATCAAGACCGAGATGGGTGCGCTGTTCCTTATTCCTGTCCCTGAGGCGGCGGGTGGTGGCGTCCTTGTCGTTGGCGAGAAAACCATTGTTCTGTATTTCTCTAAATCACCCAAGCTTCTTACTCTCCCAATGTCGCCAAACCTGATTAAGTGGTACGTGTTGGCTGATAGTCAATGAGTTGCGGTCAGATGGAGTTGACATTTTAACAAATGACGGCGGATCTTCAGCTATGTCAGACTGGATCGTGAGGGAACACGATATCTACTTGGCGACTATTTAGGCGGCTTGCATCTACTCAACATTAGCCAGTCAAACGATGGTACACCAATCGGTCTGAGTCTAACGCAGCTTGGCCAAGTGGGTCATTTTCAATCGAATTGCACTCAAGTCTGACCTGTTTCGATACTGATGCTTATGCATGATTTTGATACACAGACGACTCAGCCATCCTGCCTTGCGTTTCTAGCCGATGGGTACTTTTACGTTGGCTCACATTTCGGCGACTCTGAGTTGCATGTGCTCCTTACAAATGCCTCGGAAATTTCTGACAGCACCCTGCTTCGCGAGACGTTTCCAAACCTTTCTCCGATCATCGATTTTTGCGTTGTTGACATTGAAAAGCAAGGGCAGGATCAGATTGTTGCGTGTTGTGGTGCACAAAAGGACTCTTCGCTGCGTATTATCCGTAATGGAATAGGCGTCGAAGAAATCGGACAGCTCGATGATATGCAGGAACTTACAGGCGTTTGGGCCCTGCGTCCGCACTATGCGTCTCGCCATGATCATCTACTGGTTCTATCCTTCATTGGAGAGACCCGTTTCCAGCAGATCGACGGCGAAGCACTGGAAGAAGTTGATGGTATTACGGGCTTCAGAACGCAAGAAGGAACGCTCTGCTGTGGCAATCTAGCTTGTGGACTGCTTGCCCAGGTCAGATGATATACTGTTTTGCAAACAACCCTTTCTATGAGATTCTGATACGTTGCAATTCTAAAACTATACACAGGTTACACCGTCGACTGTTGTTCTTGTGGCGCCAGAGGGAATGATAGCCAGCTGCCAATGGTCGCCGCCAGATGGTTCTGTGATCACAAAAGCCAGTATGTGTGACAACTACATTTTACTTTCGATAGGTGGTCAGTCGCTTGCGCTTCTTGAGGTCGTCCAAGGCGACATTATCATCAAAAGGTAGTGTTTGATGCGCTATTGTACATATCTACGCAATGCACTGATTAACAGAAGCCTGCACTGGCTCTATGATTAGTTTGCGAGAAATGGAGCGCGACATTTCGTGCTTGAATATCGCCAAACTCGACCATCTGAGCGCAACTCTGTGCGCTGTTGGTTTCTGGGGAGACTGTAGTGTGCGTTTGATGACCATTCCCAATCTTCAAGATCTTTGTAGCGAGACACTTTCGGAGGGTGCGTTGATGTATTCTCTTGTGCGCATATGTTGCCTGTCGCTATTCGAATCCGTACACTGACCGACTCTCTGATTTGAAGACGTCATTTCAAGATCTGTGCTACTTGTAGAGTTCGAAGATATCCCGTATCTACTCGTGTCACTTGGTGATGGTCAGCTGTTCAACTTCCATATTACCAAGTCAAAGAGACTTGCTAATGCGAAAAAGATCACACTTGGTACGCAGCCGATTACCCTGCGTACATTCCAATCTAATGGCAGAACCCATGTGTTTGCAGCGTCGGACCGTCCCACGGTCATCCACGCCAAGTCTGGCCAGCTTCTCTACTCTAATGTCAATATGCGCGAAGTCTCTCAAATCTCGCCTTTCAATACAGCCGTGACCGAAGGTGCTCTGGCTTTGGCATGCGAAGGCTCGCTCAAGATTGGTGTTATTGAAACTGTTCAAAAGCTGCACATCAAAACCGTCAAAGTCCTTGACCGCGACAGCGATGGTAATGTGCACCAAACAGGCGAAACGATTCGTCGGATCACATATCATCTTGAAGGATCCTGCTTTGGTATTATCGCCGATGGTCTTCGGTCACAGCTGGACGGTCTACTAAAAGAAGTTTCGTATCTGCGCATTCTAGACTCACTAAGCTTTGAAAGTCAGTCCTTGACAAAGCAGATGCATGTATTCTGCACCGTTCTATCGGTGCTTACAATGATAGCTAACGCCTACGCTGCTGAAATACCCAATAGTGCTGGATAAATTTGAGCTTAACCCATATGAAATTGGCTTTGCTCTTACAACCGCAAAGCTCTCAAGTGACCCAGTGCCGTATTTGGTTGTTGGCACTGGATATGCTCTCCCGCATGAAGATGAGCCAACCCGTGGTCGCATTCTAGTATTCAGTGTCACGCCATCGCGTCGAATTCGTCTTGTGCACGAGTATGAAATACGCGGGTGTGCACTCGACATAACAGTTGTCCAGAGTAAACTGATAGCTGCCGTTAACAGCAAGGTCAGACTCTATTGTCTTGCTTGGATACTGTGAGTAGATCATAGGACTGTAGGCTAAACTAATAACATGTGCATCAATGATTTTTGTAGATTCTTGTGCTCGAATGGAATTCCCAGACATCCTGCCTTGAGCTTGAATCAACAAACTTTGGACATGTTCTTGCATGCTCGATCGCTTCTCGAGGCGATTTTGTTCTTGTTGGAGACCTGATGAAGTCGGTGTCGCTGTTCAACTATAATCCAGAGAGCAAAGTTCTTGAGGAAGTTGCCCGTGATTTTGATAGCAACTGGATGACCAGCGTTGAAGCCGTTGATGACGATCTATTTATCGGTGCAGATAACCACTACAATCTGTTTACGCTTCGAAAACAAGCAGACGCAGAGACTGAAGAAGAGCGCGGCCGACTTCGGCCTGTGGGATATTTCCATTTAGGCGAACTGGTCAATCGATTCCGTAAAGGTAGGCAGATCCATCGAAGCACTCCGATGGCTGGACCACAAAAGCATGTTTCTAACCAAAATAATCCAAAGGATCTCTTACGATGAAGAATTCAGATGGCCAACTGCCAGCAACTCCTGAGCTGCTCTACTGCACGGTTAATGGGTCGATTGGAGTCATTGCGAGTCTGGCGCCTGAGACGTTTGTAGTCTTGAATGAGATGCAGGAAGCCATGCGCTTCCAAATCCAAGGCGTAGGCGGCCTGGTGCATTCAGAGTAAGTTTTTGAGAAATCCAGAGCCACCAATTGAGGCATGCTTCTGTCGTCTAGTTGCTCACTCGCTTGCCATGATGCAATTCCAGATGGCGCACGTTTCAGACCGATAGAAAATCGGTCACAGATGCAGGCTTTATTGATGGAGACCTCATTGAGATGTTCCTTGAACTGCCGCGTATGCTGCAGGACCAGGTTGCTGCCACAGTTATCAATCGCATTGAGCAGATATCTACCGCGTCCAAGTCTGGCGGATCAACTCGTGTCCCTGCTGTTCCATCTGAGCCCATCACATACGCGTATTTGTGCAAACTTGTTGAGGATCTCACCCGCATTCACTGAACAGGAGCTCAAAATCCCAACAACCTCTCTATAGCTCAATACACAATCAAAACTGCCTTGTGTGAATCGCTTTCTCCACAATCATTGCAACAAACTCTCTGCGTAAAAATGAATGGCAATGAACTATATTGTTTGGTAGAGTCAAGATGAGATTCAATTGATTATGCTTCAACACCAAATGCAGCAATGCCGGTAATTGCGCGGCCAATAATCAGGGCATGGACGTCGTGTGTGCCTTCGTATGTGTTGACAGATTCGAGGTTTGCGGCGTGACGGATGATGTGGTATTCGTCTGAGATGCCGTTGCCGCCGAGCATGTCACGGCACTCGCGAGCAATGGCGAGGGCCTTGCCGCAGCTGTTGCGCTTGATGATTGAAATCATTTCGGGAGCAACCTTGCCCTGATCCTTGAGGCGACCGACTTGGTAAGCTGCAAGTGTAGCAATGCCGATCTGCAAGCAAGAGTATTCAATGACACAATTAGGATACTACAAAGCCCGTGTTCATGCCTTCTTGATATTAGAGAATGCATGACTCACCTCGGAGACGGCATCCGAAAGCTTCTTCTGGATCAGCTGCATGCGTGCCAGAGGAACACCAAACTGCTTACGATTCAGGGTGTACTCGCGAGCCTGCTCAACGCAAAACTCGGCAGCACCAAGTGTGCCCCATGCGATGCCGTATCGTGCATTGTTGAGGCAACCAAAGGGACCCTTCAGACCCTCGACGCCTGGCAGCAGATTCTCGGCAGGAACTTCAACATCTTCCATCATGATCATGCCAGTGATGGATGCGCGCAGCGAGAGCTTGCCATGAATTGCCGGGGTTGAGAGGCCCTTCATACCGCGCTCAAGCAGGAAGCCGCGGATCTTTCCATCCTCGGTCTTTGCCCAGACAACAAAGACATCTGCGATAGGCGAGTTGGAAATCCAAGTCTTGGATCCGTTGAGGATATAGGTGTCGCCACGCTTGACAGCCTTGGTTTCCATACCAGCAGGATCAGAGCCATGGTTGGGCTCGGTCAGGCCAAAGGCACCGACGATTTCACCCTTGGCTGTAGGTACGCAGTGGCATACAGGTCAGTGCCCTGTCTCAGAAGTATGGTTCCAGATAACCGAAAATAGACTAACCAAGGCGAGGAAGGAACTTTTGGCGCTGGGCCTCTGTGCCGTATCTGGTGAAATGCGTCCAGAGATGCGACCAATTTGAATGTTAGTGCGAGTCCGCAGTTCAGATCACTGCAGTCAAGGACATATGTATGCACAGCTTACGCATAAATCGGGAACATGACGAGCGAGGACTGCACGCTCATTGCACTGCGATAGCCAGAGTCGACACTGCATGTCACACGTCAAGGTCAGCAGATCAGAGTCAGCGATCGGAAGCAGCAATTGGAAGCAGCAATCGGCTTGGTGTCCGAAGAGGCAGCCGCACACTCACCGCTCAACTTCGCGTGTAATGAGGCCATATGCAACAGAGGAGACACCAGGGCATCCGTAGCCCTCGATGGTGGGTCCGAGCAGACCAAGCTCGCCCATCTCGCTGAGGATATCCCGATCAAAGTCTGCAACATACAGAATAAATCAGGTGCGGCAGACATTCCATTTTCAGCACGTTGGGTGCACACCAAAAGCAGACGCAGACAGACGCAGAAACAAAACCCAAGCGCAAAGGTCATGTGAACAGCAGGATTATGGATCGAATGCGGCGGGGATATCAACATACGCTCATTGCGGTAGGCCTGCAGCACACGGGGCTGCAGCTTAGACTGGCAGTACTGACGAGCAGTGTCTCGCACCAGCTTCTCTTCATCAGAGAGCAGCGATTCGAGATTGAAAGGGTCCCTATGGTCGAACTTGGCAAACTTGCCTGCGCCGCCACCAGGTGCGCCAGCAAGAGCAGGAGCGTTGGTGGAAAACAGGCGGACGGCGGTGGCTGTTGCACAGAGGAAGGCGGCAGCGTGGCAAGAGAGCAGTCAGCAGAGTCAGCCATTGGCATCAGGGTTCGCTGGTGCGAGTTGTCGATTGCAAGTGAATGTGGGTGGCTGCTCAAGACCGGCAGCGTCTGTGGGTATGGACGCCATGATCGTGGGTTGTGACTTCCGAGTTATGGCAAACAGCAATGCCACACACCAGCCAAGTGGCTGCAGGGCTGCAACTGCAGGCGCAAGCGATCGGTGGCGAGCCAATGGTCGTGCGGCTGAGCAGGAGCATTCAGCGCAGCAGGGAAGCCGCAAACTCACTTGGGGTGTTAGAGAGAACACGACGGAGAGCGAACATGAGTGTGATGAGTTTGAGGGAGACTCAGAAGAATGAGGTTCTGTCAAGTAAAATTTTGAGGTAAATGTGCTGCCTATTTCATTGCGCCTTTGGCGGCGGCGATGGTGATGGCGATGGTGATGGTGGGGTCACCATCAGGGGGCTTCCGTAAACTGCTGCGCCGCAAGCTGCGCCACCTTGTAAGCATCATGGGCGCTCCACTGCATCCCCAGATTGATCGCGTGCTACCAGCTCGGAATTAGGCAGTGAAGGCGCCGGCATTCGCGGAG
>JH392978.1:52345-76517 GCA_000235945.1 Homolaphlyctis polyrhiza JEL 142
TATCAAAGCACTGCGACAGTGTTGCTTCCACGAATGAGCAAGCACACATGTGGCATGCGATTGCTGTATCTCATCCTGCACGCTATCTGCTTGTGCCATCAATGCAATGCAATCGCATCATTCACTGTTGCAAAGATGCTGCCATTGCTCTGGTTACCCTATGTCGATTGCCACTTTGTGTTGCATCAAAAGATCTGTGAATGAGACAGTTCACCCATCCATTGCATTGCATTGAATTGCATGATGATATGCACTGAGTGTTGGATCATTGCATTGCATGGCTCGTGTGTGTGGTGGCATCCATCATGTGTGGGGTGAGAGCTGAGATTGAGATGGATTGCATCTGTGTTGTTGCTTGTGAGATGATTGTGGAATGGCACTCTCTTTGAGTGAATACGACGATGATGGTAGTGACGATGATGGCAGCCATCTGATCAAAGATACATGGCAATCGACTTTCGCAACTTGACTTGCAGATCACACACATTTATCCGTATTGAGCATTTTTGCGGCTTTTGGGCGATGGAAAGATGCAGTCAGAATGGCAACAACGAACACAGCGACAATGACAATGGCAACGACAAGAGCGACGACAACGATGAGAGCGACAGTCGGAACCAGAGTGCTGCGTCCAGACTGCCGGCCGAGCTGCTGCGACTGATTGTGAGTCATCTTGGCGCCAGTCTGCGGCCACAGCGACGATTGGCGCAGCTGTGTGTCGTGTGCCGCCATTGGCGTCGCTGTCTGCAGCCGCTGCTGTGGGAGCATCTCGCTCTCTCTGCTGCTTTCGTGGCCGCAACCCACCAGCAGCTCCTATCTCCGCTCCAGCCACAGCCACAGCCACAGCCACAGCAGCCACTACAGCCACAGCAGCAGCCGCTCCATTCTTCTGTCTTGGCGAGATCGCCGTTTGTGGCGTGGACTCATACGCTGCTGACTCGCTCGCCAGAGTTGCTTGCGCGTGTGCGCCATTTCGCAGCATCGCAGCATCAGCTTCCACACCAGCACCAGCATCAGCACCAGCATCAGCAGCATCTTGCTGGCGACTTGTCGGGTCTGATCGCATCTATTCTCACTGAGCGCATTGCTGCTTCTCCGCTGCCTCTGAGATCCATCCAACTCTCTGGCTTGTGCATAGAAACGTCTTTGCTGATTTCGCTTGTGACGCCATCGCTCACATCGCTTGCTATTGATGGCTGTCCGTCGCTTTCTCTCGGCGATCTGCAGGGCTTGCTGCTCCCACTGTGCACAAACCTCACCAGCATCTCACTTGCTCACTCAAACATCACTGATCTAGGCGCAATGTCCATCGCACACAACTGTCCAAATCTTGATTCCGTCTGCTTGGCCGGCTCAGACAAGCTCACGGATCTCGGCGTCAAATCCATAGTAGAATCCTGTCCGCAACTCATCTCGCTCGATATCAGCGGCTCGAACATCACAGTCGCCGCTGTCTATGCCATCTCAGACTATGTTGGCGACCAGTTGAAACATCTGTCGCTTGCCTCGTGTCCGTTTCGCAAGGCTGCTGCGAGAATGCTTGCTGATGCACTTTCTGGCTTTGATGTTCTTGAATCGTTGGATGTGTCGTGCACATCTGGCGGTATTGCCGCCATTCGCCATCTCACAGTCCTATCCCTCGGCACCGATTCTGAATCGCCCATCATGTCGCCAGCGACTACACTCGCTGCAGAAGACTCACTCTTTTTCGATCACACAAACGAAGAGCGTCTTTTGCCCAAGTTACACATGCTTCGTCTGGGTTTCCAAGAATTCGTCGAGGAAACCGACTGTCGACCGATTTTCAGTTACTTTGCACACATCACGCATTTATGGTTCCCTGCTACCTTGTCTCTTGGTCCGAGATCCCTAAAGACTATTTTGGAAAGATGTCGTGGATTGACAGACTTACATCTGCCCAGTCTACCACACAGCGGATCTCCCTTGCTCTGTCTGCTCTCGCCCACCGCTCTCATGGGAATCCCCTCGCTCTGTCCTAGCTTGACCAGCTTGTCCCTTGTCGGCCACTCAGTCACCCTGGATGTGCTTCGATCCATAGGACTCGGACTCAAGAAACTGCAAAGAATCGATATTTCGTTTTCCAGGTGGGGCGAACGCAATGAGACCATTGTAGCAAGGGGTATCAGGGAGTTTGTTGCCATGACTCCTTCTCTGCAAGTGCTCAAGATGGCGGCCGTGGGATTGAAAACTAGAGATATCCGCTCGTTGAAATCCGAGTTTCCACGCGTCTGCTTTGATCTCTCGGTCGAGCCTACTTACAGATAATACACGTCACTGTATAAAAAGAAGCAAGAAGCAATAAGATGAATGTGGGATATGTGCTGGTGTTGTCCAGTCTGTCGTTTTTTGTTGGTTTGTTGGTTTGTTGTGATCAAGAGCAAAGGGCAGCAGAGATTGAGCCTGCAGAGGATGAGAGAGGCAGTGGAGAGACAGGAAACGGTAGTCACACAAACGATGATGTGCAAATCCTATAGAGGAAGGAGTGACAAGGATCTCCAATTGAGCAACAATGTATTCGCACAGACACATCAACGCACTTTCTGATCACGACTCTTTGGCGTTTTGGAAGCGAGTATATCGCACCGACACATTTTTCGGGTCAAAGTCCTGCAAGACCGTATAGTGTTTTGGCAAAGCTTGAAGCGAATCGAACGTCATTTCTTGTGGATGCGTGTGAGACAGTGTTGTGTGTTGCGTAGTTGCATTGGGAGACACGTGATCTGGTGCAATCAGGCGATCTGTCTCACACGATGAACAAGCTTGCTTGACTGTGGGATTGCAGGGCGGTTTAGGGTCGCTGCGAGACAGTAGTGTCTTTGGAAACAGCCAAGAAAGCATGCTATGCGTCACTTGACTTGCTTGATAAGTTGAAAGCTGAGATAGAGGACAAGTGGGAGACAGCGCAGATCAAGTGAATGGATCAGTAAGCAGTGCAGAGTTGATATGGCGGGAAGCTAATGTGCTGTATCGAGCCTTACAAAAAGCTGAGGCGGAGAAGCGGCGATAGGCAGGAGGTAGAGCACAAAGCAAGCAGAGTTGGGATGCAAGGGGCGAAAGAAGATACAGGGAGCAGGAACTCAGACAGACGATAGAACAAAGAGTGTTGAGAGAGATCAAGACAAGTTGAAGAAAGCAAAACCAAACTCAGACGCATCGAGCCGCAGATAAACTGGTGGATAGAGACAGCGAGTAGAAAGAGCAAGTGGCGCGCACAAAGCAATATAACACTCAACCCTTTCACTCCCACACTTGGCACAGGACTCTTTTGAAAATGAATTCAAACCAAAGAAACGATACAAAACTCCACAGAGATATCATACTAATGATAAAAGTCTTCTTGTTTCGTGGAGAGAAGGGGAGAAAGAGATATGTAAAGAAGGAAGGAGAGAATATCAGAGAAAAAGAAGCAATGACAGGAGAAAGAAGGCAATATAAAGAGGCGAATTGATAAGGTTGAAACGGCAGTGAGATGTGCCATTAGTGACATTGCTACCATCTCCAAAGATTGGAATGGTTGTTGCGAGTTGAATGGGAGGTTGTTTGGTACTTGAAAGCGATGTGACTGTGGGTGTTGCTATTGCAGATCCAGATTCCAATGATGCTGTGGATGATAATGGTGGTGCGGTTGGTTGAACTGTTGTGCGGAATCCAAGACCGTTTGATGCTTGTTGAACGATTTTGATTGCTGTGAGAAGCTCGACTGTTTGAAACTGGTCATTGAGCCCATAGGGTGTTGTTGGAGTTTCTGTTTGTATTTGTGGAAAACACACCAATGAGAGTTGAATCCATGGGGTCAGCAAATCATTGTCCCGAGCTATTCTGCATACTGAGATTGCAGGGTTGCAGTACCTGTCCATGCCTGGCTGCAACTCCAAGCTTGAGTGCACGTGGGAACCATGCGATCTGAGGATGCCTTCAGCGTCAATGCGATAGACTGCGAGTTGGACGCGTTTGGTGCGGTGCGATATGCATCTGCCAATGCTTGTACAAACAGTCCCTTGAACCAGACTTGTCCCGATGTGCAAGCGATGCCCAGATCACAAAGAGATTCCGCCAAAACACCATCTCCAGATTGAAACCGTCGCAGCGACGTTGATAGCAGGGAAGACATTTGCTCAAAGTACGGCGCAAGGGTTGTTGCCTGATACATTGTGCCGAGTGCACTGATCACGAGTCCCGACGGCAGGCTCCACTGCTGCTTGATGGCGGCACATGTGCTGGAGAGACCCTGGTTGACCTCGAACTGGCCCGTAACGATTCCAGTCGAAACCATCCAGTTGTACGTGTTGTCTGCCCAAGATCTGTAAGTTGTGTTGCCCGTCATTACAAATAGGTCTGCAGAAAGTGCCATAAACGCGGCATTGACCACGGCACTTTTGGCCATTATTGTGCTGTTTGATTCAATGGAATCGGTCGGTATCCCACCGCCGCATTGAGCATCATCCCAGAGTGCGTGTAGCTGTGTCCATGTTCTGTTGGCAATATCGCTGAACGAGGGACTTGTCGGCGATGGCTGTGCCGAAGCACCAAATGTGAGTCCTGCCCGAGCAGCAACCAGTCCCCACATGGCCAGCACCTCATTTCTGCCCTGGCCAGAGCCTGTCTGATTGGCAGCAACAAAGTCTTGCTGGATTGCTGCAGTTGCATTGGCGATGGCGGCCATGGTAAGCGACTGCGTTGCAACATCGTTGGCAGTGCTCAGATACGAGATAACACTCTACACCAAAAACAGGCAAGTGATTCGATACCGGTCTGTCAGTTCAAGTACGAGGGTTGATATTGCAAACGATGCCACAGAAGATGCACCGATTCCCCCGCACCATCCAAGTCAATGCAGATTCACCCCAGAGCTGCGGGGTAAATACGCCAGCACTGTTTGGCTGGTATGCAGATAGAAGCGTCGCGACAGCAGCCGACTGTGCAATGCGAACAGAGTCTGGTAATAGTCCAGCACACACATATACAACCATGTCTATTAGCACTCTGTATCTGGCAAGAGCGTGCCAGGATCAAGACAGTAAGCGCACAAGAAAGCACTCACCGCTGTTGTTGATATCAAGCGACACAGTTTGAGGTTGAATACCAGCAGGAACGACGGCGATAACGCCAGGCACAACACCAGAAGGCAGCGCAGCGACTAGAAGAGCGGATGCAGCGATAAGAAGGAACGCAATAGGATGCAGCATGTTTAGAGACGATTCAGGCCGGAAAGAGACTCTGCATGGCCAAGTCTCTTGCCGCTCGCCTTCATAACGGGGGTTTTTGTTCTAGGACGCTGAGGGCCCATCTGTCCGTTCGCTGGTCTGTATCATCACTTTTGCAACAAAACATGCAAAACTCCGCTTTGATGATGATTACAGATGCTGCAGGAAAAGTATGGTTGCTGAGCTGAACATTTTGGCGAGGGGGTTTGACACATCAGTGATGCCTTCTCCGACAGACCACGAAAGCAAGACTGCGCATGAGCCGTATGCATGCCGTCGAAAGAAACAATCAACAAGAGCGTACAAGGTTGTTTGAAACCTCCGCTTCCGACTTCAAAAAAGGGTTTATTTGGCAAGAATTGGAAAGGGGTCCTTTGCCGAGAGTACAGCCATGAGCTTTTCATGCGAGATATACCCCTTGATATACGACTTGTCGATCATGATGGCAAGGAAGCATTCAATCTGAGGCAGGTCGACTGGCTGGCCACTTTCTGAAGCGATTTCGAGTGCACGCTGAAATGCAACCAGAGGGATTCGAGAAGATTTCTCTCGTACGAGCCACCTAAGAGCACATACCAAAACAACAACAACAAACCATTGCAGTCAGTAATCACATAGTATGTTTGTTTGTTTGTTTGTTTGTTTGGTTGGTTGTTTTTTACATACACTTTGCGGAATAGTGTGCGGAGAACGAGAGCTCTAACGCGTTCGAGGGTCAGCCAAGTTCCGAGTTGGATCAGCTGCATCTCCTTCTCAGCAAGGGTGCGATCAAAGAGTGCGACATTTCCTGTTCGAACAGCATCGAGAAAATCGCCATAGAGCGCATTTGTTTCTGGGTACTTTTCAAGAAGCGATGGATGAGGTAGGATGCCGCGCACAAGCTGGGTTGGAATCAAGAACTCTAGAACTCGGCTGTCCAAACGAGCAACAACGAACAAACACAATATCGCCGTGTTAGTCACATTCAGAGCAGTCTAACAAGCAGCATAGTAATTCAAGCTGCACAAGGCAATGATGTGACTGCATTGAGCAACCTCATATTCGAGTTTATCTTACAGCTTGAATTTCCTATCACCATGGGCAGTACACAAGCATCGATCCAATGCAAAGTTCAAGTGCACGGCAGCCTCGTCAAACTGCTCATTATAAAAGGCCAAAATGCCCTGAAAGTATCTAAAAGTGACTTGATGGGAGATGGGGAACTTATCGAGGCTAGGGAGATCAGCAGAGCCAAGCGAGCGCAAGATGGTTGCACATAAATTTGTAGAGTTGAGATGGAAATAGATGCGAAACAGAGTATTAACGATGTAGTAAGTTCCCCATTTGCGCGAGGTTGCTGGTGGCGAGATGCGGTCTGTAGCGCAGGCTGTGAACGAGCGGTTGATTGTGCGGGCAGCCTCCTCCATGTGGATTGCTTTTTGGTTTGAAGCTGTGAGGGAAGCATCTGCACGCATGGCAAGCAGACGCAGATCTCTGATGATTGTGAAGAGGATTGGCAGACACCATTTGCTGTTTTGGATCAGGATCTGGTTGAAGCATCTAATGCGGGTAGAGCGAGTCAGCTGGGACAGCGAGAGAGTTGGGGTTGAGCATGCGATCTGTGATGATGCGAGGCAAGGCAACTCTACGCAACTGAGCGACTGCTGCCTGGCTTGTTGCAGCAGCGACGATATCAGCCGATGAGAGGGCTCGCACAACGTCAAGATGCAATAGCAGCAGCTCTCCCCAAGGTTCTGGCAGTCTGCCGTTGATCCACGATCGCATGGACTGTGGCGCAAGGATGCAGCAAGTCAGCAGTCAGTGGTTGGTTTGGAGCTGTTGGATGATGATGATGATGATGATGATGATGACATACAGGAGCAGCAGCACTCGCAGCAAGCTCCTGGGCTGCATCGATGGAGCTGCATGAGAGCAAGCTGGCCAGCAGCAGACTCTCAGCAGTGGAGGGTTGAGACTGTGGCTGTTGAGCAGTCATAGCACGACGCAAGGCCGCCGCAAAGCGGTCCGTCAGCGACTGCAGTCCAGATGGCTGCTTGCTCGTCATTTTTATGAAGAATCAAGTCAAGTCAAGGAATAACAGATCAATCCATCGACTAATCGATTGATTGAACGATTGTGACCAACTAACCAGCCATAAATAGGATGGTCGGGTTTATTGGAAGGAAAGACGAGAGGAGACGAGAGGAGAGGAAAGGAGAGGAGATACAGGATGATTATTTGGGAGATCCCATCACGACTGATCATGAGAATCGACAGTGTATCCAACAATGGGATACTTCTTTGTGTAGAAAGCAAGCCAGTTATCAAGTGTCTGCAGCTCCTCAGGCGAGAGCCCAGAGTAGTCTGGCACACACAGCGCGGGATCAAGCTTGGACATGCCAAGAGCTCGCGATGCATCTTTGCCCGCAAAGACAGAGTATCCCTTGCCGGGTGAATACATATCCCGGCCACTGCTGACATCGAATACTGTGCGCTTGATCGCAAGATACACGGGACGAGTGCTGTCACTGCCGTCAAACTGTGCAAGCTCCTGTGCTGTGAATGCTCGTCCGCTGCGAGTTGCTGCTGCTGCTGCTGCTGCGTCGTTGTTGTTGTTGCTGCTGCTCATGTTGCTGTTGGTTTCCAACCATCCATTCATCATCGCAACGGCACAGCACACAGTATATCGCACAGACAGGTAAGCAGCGCAGTTGTAAGCAGCGCAGTTGGAGCCAGTTCCCCATTCAGCAAACTCATTCACACAGAACTTGAACAGCGTGGCGCTTCACAAACTCACCCTGTCGTTGTTGCTGATGCTGATGCTGATGCTGCTATGGCTGCTGCTATGGATGCTGCCCCTGGTGGTAGAGTGCGTGATGGAACTGGTGCTGTTGCTTCTGTTGCTTCTGCTGTTGCTTCTGCTGCTTCTGCTGCTTGCTGCGATTCCGCTGGGGATTCAAAGATGCCGAGTGCTTGGCCCATTCGGAGGTTATGATTTCGTCGGGATTTCGTCATTTATCAAGGCCATTCCGAGTTTACACACCTGAGGACGACGTGGGTGATTCAAGCACGCATCGGAAGCTCGCTTTGGCATGTGATTGCTCTCTTTCTCCTCATTCACGCATATCATATCACATCAGGATCTGATATCAGACTGAATCAAAGAATGCATCGAAACAAACCAAAGATTGATACTAGAATTGAAGCGAACTCTTCTTTTTTTTCTTCTTTTTGTTTCTTCTTCCTTGTTCGGAGGCGAGTCGGCAAGGGAGGCGGGAGAGATTGAGAGAGATTGAGGGAGAGAGAGAGAGAGATTGAGAGAGACGGTCGTTTGATCAATTAACGCCGTACGATGGAAGAAACGCACTGGATGCCGGATCCATGCGACGAGCAATCACGGGTCCAACACGCAGTCCACCCTGAGCTGCAATGCGCGCTGCAACCTTGGACTGCCACGCTTGCATAGTCAAGCCACGCAGCAGTCCAACAATCACAACAGTCATATTATCACAGCCCACTCCACAATCGCCGCTGTCGGGTGCCAGGCAGCGATCCATTAGTTGCTCGCAGATCTGATCAAGCGAGTAGCGCTCGGAAATTCGAACAGACACAAAGTCGATCACTTCTTGGTTTGACATACAATCCCAAATACCTGCATATCATATCGCCACCAGACAGAAAATATATTGCAACATTGCCAGCACACACATACACATACACATAGGGGTCAGCCAAATGTCGTCAGGGTCATTCAAAACCTCTTTTTCAAAAGACAACAACAGCAGCAGCATATGCGCCATATCTGGTTGACAGGGTCAAATAGTTGTAGAAAAGCAACTTGAATGACACGCTGCTCACCATCACACGCAATCACAATAAATTCGTCGCTGTCGACCAGTTTCCATTCAATAATGTCAGGGTTTGCTGTGATAACCTGTGCTTCAGCTGCCAACTCTGACGACTGCTTGAACTCAAAATCACCAATAGCTCGCGAGAGAGCCAAATTGCCTGTAAAATGTTGCCCATACATACATACACAGATACAGCAATCAGTCATCTTGACCACGTGCACGCGTATACCATTAATAGGCACAGAGTTGATTACAAAGTCATACCATTGACTCTGTTAAATTCAACAAAACCACCAGCCTGCAGAATACGCTGGGTTTCTTCTGGATTGTTTGGTTTGTGGTCATGAGAGAGCGGCTCGGCACGACCACCGGTTGAGAGCACTGCACGCGAATCGCCTGCATTGCCAGAGTAGATTGCGGTGTCGGTGATGATAACTGAAATCGCGGTGCATCCAGATTGCTCTCGGGCAAAGTTGGGATCTATACAAGCGATGTTGTTGAAGAGATATGTGCAGCCATTGTGATTGAGTGGTATTGAGTTCATATATCAGAGAGTTGTTATATCGAATCACTTGTCAGCTCATCGACTTTGTCTCAGTTGCAAGTTAGAAGCAGTAACAGACCGTTGCGCAGTTCCACATCAGTATCAAGGTATCCTTTCTTCAAGGCCAAGCCGTAGTTTTTGTTTTGGAAATGTGCTGTGCGGCTGACAATGTGGTGCACCTGGCTGCCACAGAACTGCGCCACATTCTTGCCGCCATGTCCGTCGAATACGGCAAAGAAAGCGATGCGCTCGGAGGGATCGGTGCTAAGGTTGAGGATTGTTGTATGTGCATCCTCCATTGCTGTTGAGTTGGGGAGTCGGTATAGCAGGAATCGCAGACAGTTGTGTTAGCCGTTTAATTGCATGGAACTTCTGATCCACAGAGCTGCTTGTGGGTCCCGTTTGCTGGTTTGGTGTTTGGTGGTTGCTGGATTGGCACAAGTTGATTGGCTTCCAATAGGGCAGAGCGGCGAGGTGAACACAAGAGAAGATAGCAAGCAAGGCAAAGCAATACGCACAGATTCTCCAGCCTTGCATTGCGCTTGCACCATAAGCAAGCTGGTCATCCTCGCCCTTTGTTGAGTGTTTCTCGGTGACTGGTTCTGAAAGAGTTTGGCCCATTACTGCGGCTTGTGGTTGTTGTGGTTGTTGTGGTTGTGGGTGATTCGTGCAAAAGTCTGATGTGTCCAAGTAGAATATGGGAAGACGAGTGCGTATCCGCAGAGAGCAGAGCGGCAGCGAGGACAGGACGGTAAGCGTCAGTAAAACAGAGTGCTGGATCGGCAGAAAGACGCCGGGCACCAAGCAAGCCGCTAGATAAGCGGGAATAGACAGACGAGTGAAGCAAACGGCAGCAAGAGCAGCAAGAGCAGCAAGCAAGGGGCAGACAGGAAAGCAGACAGGAAAGCAGACAGGAAAGCAAGCGAGCGAGCAGCAAGACGCGGCGAGAGGCAGCAGGGACACGATAGGATCGCAGAGCAGCGCTCATCGGTCATATGTGGATGAATGTTGCAGCGTGTAACGACTGACGGAGCCAATGGTATTTTGTTGAAACTTGTTTATATATAGTATGGGTGTATGTATATGGTGTGTATACGGCGCTTGGTGTATCGTGTGGAGTGTATAGTGTGGATGATGATGTATTGGCCAAGCAGCCAAACGTTGAAGAACAGCGAACAACTGACGATGGACGATGGACGATGCGTTGATGCGATGCGACATACACTCGACCGTGTCTGTCTCCTGTCTGCTGTCTCCTGTGTCCCGCCTGCTGTCTCCCACTGCCCAACAGTACAAGAAAGGCGCTGCGAGTCAACTGGTCTTGGCGCCTTGCCTCGTCTTGCCTCGCTGCTTGCGGCTTTGCTTGCCAGCAAGCGAGCAAGGGAGCAAGAGAGCAAGCAAGGGAGCCAGACGACCAGACGACCAGAGGACCCCACAACGGTCTTTGCATGCAGTGCCTGCACCCTGTGCTTGCACCCACTCCTGCCTTGCTGCACCCGTCCCGCTCTCTCTGTCTCTGTCTCTGTCGCTGCCTCTGTTTATGTCTCTCTGCCACAGCTTGTCAGCTTGCCAGCTCGCACCTCTTGAATCTTGTTTTTTCAGACAAGAGAGCTTTTTCGTCTCTCTCCTATTTCAACCCGATCCCAGCTCAGATTTCGTACCCTGGCCCGTGTCCTGTTCACTCTTGCCCTTGCTGTCTCGCTCCCATCTCCGCATTTCACTCGCCACTGCTCATAAATGATCAACTCGGTTGTATCAACAATAATAACAACAAGCCAATGAATTACTGCTGACACTCCAGCCAGAAGACTGAGCTTATCCTCAATGAACTACTCAGTAGCAGCAGCCAAGAGAAAAGCTATCTATATCCGATAATAAGGAATACAATAGCAAGATACTGATATGAGAAAGCCCTGCTTAACACAGAAACACAGATATTGGTGTCCTGCTCGCATTCAATACAATGGATGGTGATGGATACTGCTGTGATTCATGCTCATCAAGTCTTGCTGCTAGCATTCCATCACACAACAAACAAAGTTCTCCAAGCTGTGTGCGATGGACAGTTTAGATGGATTGCATTACAGCCAACACCAAGGAGCATGAGAACAAGAGATTTTGTGCATTTCTGGCAGACATAAAGTGATCTTGCTCGCATGGCAATCTAGAACTCCCACACCACACCATACAGCCTACACATGTTCGTCAAGCACTCAGAGTCAATGCGACGCGCGGTTGTAGGAGCTTACCATGCGGCTGAAATGACCTTGCGTAATATAGTGCAAGTGTTTGGTGTTGCATTGCAGACCATCTACAGGTGGGTCAAGCAGCAGCAACCCACTCACCGCCGCAAGGTTGTCCTCGACGGCAACGATCGCCTCTCTCGTGGTAGCAGCAGTAGTGGTGTGGGCATACTCAAACCCTGGGCTTTGCGCCATTGCCAGATGTGCGATCGCTTGTGGGATTGCGATCGCAACGCGTGCCCGAACCTGCTGGCGCGCGTACGGTGGCTGCTGTCGCAACTCGACGTCGGTCGTCGCCTGGACGGTCCTGCCTATTTACGTCGGCAGCCGCCACGTGCACCACCAATTCAAACTCTCACTCAATCGACACTCGACCCCGCGGAGGCATGAATCCTTCTCGCGAATGAATTGTACGCAAGTCATCATGATGATGCGTGGATGCGTGCCTTTTATCGTTTGAATGCTGATTGAATGTGCTGGTGGCTTGTTCTCTGGTTCGTTGGTGTTCGCTGTAAACAGACGCATATCTGGCGATGGCAGAAAGAGTGAGTATCCTGGGGATATTTCGTTGACTGATTTGGTTTTGCTGTTCTGTCTCATTGTCGCGTCAGCTTGAGTTTCGACATTCCCGTTTCTTCTCCTTCTCCCAAATCAGCCAAATCTCACTCAACTGAATCTCCGATCGCCCGCGTTCGCTTGACCTAACACCTCCCTTGCCCCACTTCGCAGGCTTTCTCGCGCTGATTGCACGCATATAGAGTGCGTGTCAAACACTCCCATAGTAACTATCTAATCGTCCGAAGCCTGTCGCGACACGATCGTATCGTTCCAGCAACTACTGTCCCCGCCATCAATCACTCGTCGCACGCATCTACATCACCGTCACCATCGTCAGGATCGCGACACGCCACTGTATCTGACGAAAAAATCACGTTCAGAAACAGCACTACTGTGCAGCAGTCGCCTTTGCTCTTTCCCCGCACTTCCCACCCGCGGTGCATTGCCACCCATAGTCCGGCTACCTACTGAGTTCTGCACGACGCATAAAACACACCGCAACCCAGCGCATCCCGTCGTATCAGCCAGAAAAAACAACCCAACTCGCGCCAGATCTTTCATCGATACAGCCACGTTTCCATAAACACCACGACTTGACGAGATTGTCCGCCAAAACTCGCCTCACAGCTGTAATATCTTGACTACACATCATCGAGGAAAATCACACTAAACAGTAAGGACAGGGCTTTCTCACACACACACACACCCCCCGCGCCGCCGCGTTCCTTTTCCGCGGGATTCTGACCCGATCGTCTTGGATTCCAGCACGATAGACTCTATCTCATACAGTGCCACATTGCTGACAGCTTGCCACTATTTCGCTTGTGATTGCAGACATCCACAAACAGTAATACGAATATGACGGAACAAAACAAGTTTGAAGGCAAGTGAATTGCTTTTCCCCACTGCCATCTAGATAGAAAATGATATTGCAACTCTTTACCCTGTCCGGCAAAGGAGCTGAGGGCCAGAACCATTTATGTGATTTGACACTGTTACTGACCTTGACATGGCAATCATTTGGACACATTCATGCATGGTGCGGGATGTGGTTGTAATACATATGGAATCTCTTTCGACAGATTTCCGGATGACCCAGAAGTTGGGCGAAGGAACTTTTTCAGAGGTTCTCAAAGTGAAACACAAAGTATCTGGCAAAATCTATGCGATGAAACGATTCCGAAAACGATTTAATAGGTACGGAAAGAGAGAGAGAAAGAGAGAGAGAGAGGATCAGAACAGGACTCATTTGATTAGAATGGCTATTGCCAAGATTGCGGTCTTGGTCTATAAAGATCTTGAGACTTGCACTCTGGCTACCGTAGCAGGGTCTCATTGGCTTGATATCTGCATGTGATCTACACTGTCATTCATCATAACGATCGCGAGAGAGATTGCTCCATTCTTCTCTTCCAGTTCTCTATTTTGCTTCTAGTTGTACTAATTTAGCTGATATATCTGTTGCATATATTTTGCTCTACCACTTGTTACATCAACCCTGCTTCGCTTTGATTCAACATCGAAAATGGGTGTGTGTGTGCGGCGGATCACTGAACTGGCGCACAGTACATTTGAAGAGATTCAGAATCTTCGTGAGATCCAAGCATTGAGGCGATTGAACCCACACAATCATGTGATCGACCTCATTGAAGTCATATTGTAAGATACTTGGTTTCTTCACATCATCACTACCCCCCAAAGAGATACACACTTTTTCGACACATCGACATTTGTCCACTCGCCTCGCATCTCAGCCGACCTTGCCACTCCCAACCAACACAAAGCAAATCCATCAATCTGAAAACAGACTACTAACAACATATACACTCTCACTCATCCTCTCCCCCTCCAAAACCAACTCAATTCCTGTTGACTTGTATGAATGGGTGGCGGAACGATCACGCTGCACCAACCAAATAGTGATCAAAAGCATGGTGTACTTGCACTCAATTTTGAATTGATGGATTGTAACTTGTATGAGCTTATCTCAAGGAAAAATATCATCATCACTGAAACCAAGGCGAAAAACTACTTTTTCCAAATCTGTAAAGGGTTGGAGTATATGCATAGGTAAAGACCCTGTGACATCTAGACAAGCTCCTTTTTTTTTAGCAACTTTATAGCAGTGTGCCGAGTGGGGGAGGCGGGGGGGGGGGGGCACAATAGGAGAAAGCAGAAAATGGAATGAGATGCTTGTATTGGAGTGTATCAATGATTGATCTGTCGACTCTTTGTTGATCTTGTTTGGGACTGGATGAATTGAGCTATTCATATTATACCAACATGACTGACTATATACTGATATTCTGTATGTGATATCCTACTTGTGCACAATTGCTGCAACTCCGTATGAATGCTGCAACATCTGCTGCACCACCACTCTTGAATCTCTCTCACTCTATCTCTCTCTCAAACAAACGCGATTCACAGCAAGGGAATCTTCCACCGAGACATAAAGCCCGAAAACATTTTGATAAAAGACAACACGATCAAGCTAGCAGATTTCGGGTCCTGTCGCGGGATCCACTCAAAGCCACCGTATACAGAGTACATTGCGACAAGATGGTATCGCAGTCCGGAATGCCTGCTTTGCGATGGACTGTACAACTTCAAAATGGATGTGTGGGGTGCTGGATGTGTTCTTTATGAAATTATTTCCAAAGTGCCGCTGTTTCCTGGAAGCAATGAGCTGGATCAACTGCATCGTATTCATGCTGTGTTGGGAACTCCTAATGCAAAGTTGCTGAAAAAGATGCTTGGGTAAGATTGCTTTTCCTGTGTTTTTATCTCGAGGAGGCTTGGTTGCCTGGTGGTTGAGAAGTATACACAATGCTGCTTTTTGGGGGGAGGCAGGGAGGAGGGATGTGAAGTTTGATGGATACAATGTGTTCATGTGCTAACATGGCTGTATGTGATGTGTCTTGTTAGAAACCGATCGAATGCGCCAGAGTACAACTTCCCGCCAAAAGAAGGAACAGGCATCCGTGCACTGCTTCCACACGTCTCGATCGATTGCATTGATCTCATCAACTCAATGTTGATGTATGATCCAGATATTCGGTACGATATGATCTTCAGCCAAATCCTCGATATCCAAGTATGTGTTGGCTAACACAAATAAGCTGGTCATAGAATCACAGCAAAGGATGTACTTCGACACGTGTTCTTTAAAGATATGCTGAATGGTGATACACTGCTCAATAAGAGTGATATCAACCTTGCTGCTGTCAAATCGCTCGCTGTGAATGCCCCCAAGCCGGTCAGTCGATGATAGTTCAAGTTTGTTTTGCTTTTGGGGGGGAGAGGAATTTCCAATAACAAGCTGCTGATACTATAAAATCTTGCCATAATGCTGTTGGATTTTGTTTAGGAACCCACAATCAAGACGGAAGACGAGGCTTCAGGCAATCCATATCTTAAGAAACAAGCTGTGAAGGCTGATGAGAAGAAGGCAGTACCGACCATTCCCAGCGTGGTCGAGCATGTGCAGGTTGTTGCGTCAAACCAGACATCTGTTGTTGGCGATGCAACAGGAGCAGGAGCAGGAGCAAAGGAAGATGCCCAATCAAAGAACCAGATGCATGGTGCTCACACAATACAGCCTGAGGAGAACGTGCACCAAGCAGCAGCACGGCACTCTCATGTGGCAGTATCGGAGACTATGGCTTCAGGATCTCATCATCATGCGCAGCAGCAGCAGCAACAGCAACAGCAACAGCAGCAACAACAGGTCTCGCTTGTTGCGCAGCAGCAGCAAGCCCATCGCACACACGCGCAACACGCGCCGCAGCCATCCAACGCCGCGCATCAACAGCTTTCGATTGGCCAATCACATCCACATCCACAGCAGCAGCAGCAGCAGCAGCAGCAGCAGCATCAACAATCCCTACAGCAGCAACAACATCACTCACAGCATGCCGCCATGCAGCAGCACAAATCCTACGACGCATCTCACCAGCCCCACCCGCACGCCGCTATCGACAATTCAGATGCAGCCTCGGTCGTATCCACCACGTCCACAAACGCGACAAATGCCACAAATGGCACAAACGTGACAACCATGTCAGCAACATATTACAACATGGTCAAGCAACAAGCAGACGAGAGGCTGTCGCTGGAAGTTGCCATGGCCCGTGTACGGCGAGCCAAGAAGCGATCTGGAGCTCCAGATTCTCGTGGATCGAAGCGCGGCAGTGCAAACAATCTCAACATGACACGAAAGCCATCGTGGGGCCAGGGCATCAATGCAGCATCAAACGCAAGAAAGTCTCCTACACGGGTAAGTCGCGCATATTTGATTACCCTCATCTTGTCCTTGTCGCACAAAGCTATAAGCACACCTGCTCTTGGCATTCAAAAGTACAAAGAGCCATCTCGTCATGCCTCGAATGTCTCCGGAAAATCTGACAATCTATTGGCTGGCTGTGACGGTAATGACAATAGCTACCAGCATTATCACAGAATCCACCGTCATTCAAGGACATGAGCTCCAAATCCAAACCAGATCCACGCGCCGCCAATTTGCCACTGTTGAGTATCAGCAGCATGAACACAGACAAACGCAGCAACAAGGAGAATTCCAAACAAAAGGTAGCAAGCTATAGTGACGATCAATACACAATTCACCATTTGTTTGTTTTTTGGAATCAGACTCTATAAATAGCTGATACAAATGATATCTAATCTCTGTATGTATGTGTATGTATGTGTATGTGTGTGTGTGTGTGTGATATACAGGAGTTTATCACACTGCCTTCGTTGGCATCTGATAAATCAAAAGTTGATGCACCACTCAATGTTGGTCTGGTGATTGCAAACACTGGAACAGCACTTCCCTCCATTAAGCCACGGCCCAAGGATCTACATTAGAAAAAGCAACAACAACAACAACAGTCGACTATCAATCAACAATCAACACAACCTACTAACTAGCACGTGTGTCTCTGCCTTGTTCGTATCTCCTGACCTCGGCATTCAAATGAGAATAGAGTCTTGACAACGGAAGCGAGTTGATGGGAGTGACAAGGAAACTGATACATATTGTGGAGCCTGCAATGAGGAGGGAGAGAACAAACGAGGGGGGAGAGATGAGCGAGGGAATTAAACAAAAACAACCATTTAGTGTACTTGAGTTTGTTTCCATGTCTCTTTCGTGATTCTGCTCTTGCGGGGCTTGCTCATGATCGCACTATGATGCACACGGGCTGCATGCAAGATGTCTTGTATCATCGCTTCTATCATCGCTTTCAAAACAAGCCAAGGTCAGCGATGATTGATGAGTTTGCCATTGAGATCAATGTCGGGACTTTTGCCGCTTGGTGAGAACCACACACACACACACACACACATGTATATATGAGCATGAGTGCAGCAATACAGCGGCTGACCTCCAACCATGACGAACCCACGCCACTGATGGATTGACTGATATTTGTCTGCAGAGCTGATCGACAAGTGTGTCGGGTCGCAAATATGGGTTGTGATGAAGGGCGACAAAGAGTTTACTGGCACGCTGCTGGGCTTCGATGATTTCGTGAACATGGTGCTGGAGGATGTTACCGAATAGTGAGCGGCGTCTTGTTGTCTGCGTATTCCGTGGTGCTTGGCCACTTGCACCATGCTGCTGCTGCTGCTGAGAGAGCGAGTTGACTGACCTGTTTGTGACAGCGACATGTCTGGTCCAACCATCCGCACAACTCAGTTTGATCAAATGCTTCTGAATGGAAACAACATCTGCATGGTAACTGGGTGCTGGCTGTCGGTGTTTGTATGCTCGTTGTGTTGATGGATACTGACTGGACTGCGATGCTGCCGCCTCATTCTGTGTGGCTGTCTGTCTATCTGATTCTGTATGCAGCTGCTGCCTGGTGGAGAGTGAGTCGTTCTTGTCAACTTTTTTTGGAGGTTTATTGTGATGAAGAGGACGATGATGGACTATGGAACATCTAGTGAGTTGTATACTGACTCTTGTGATCAACTGGATGCGATGCGGACGACGCGAATGCAGAGGGCCAATCGCTTCTCAGCAGCAGCAACAGGAAGTGAAGGAAGAGCAGCAAGACGAAGAACAAGAACAGAATGACGACCAAGATATCGAATGAAGCGTCGCCTAAAGGACCATGCGTTGGATCTCGGCGAGCATTGTATCAAACAGATGAATGAGATTCGCGAGACCCAACAGCAGTCCTGTATCAGGACCCATTTCAGGATCAACAAAATCGGCGTTTGCAAAATCGATGAGACGGACTTCGATGCGGGGATCTTGGTCCGAGGATGGATCGCCTTCGTAGATGATCAGCACTGAACCGCCATAGATGCGAACAGGCAGTGTTTGCATAAGAGCATGTAGTTCAGAAAGTTTTGAGCGGATCGATTGGATCGAGGCAATGATTGCAGGACTTGGTGGCTCAGCAGCAGGATTCAGAACATCTGGCGAATCGACTTGAGATGTAGTTGGGACGAGTAATCCAAACAGAGCACGCAGACCCACGATCAGTGATTCTGGCGTAAGACTACGGCCGAATAAGCGACTAAAATTATGGTAGGCTTGTGTTGCACAAGAGAACACCTTGAGGCCGCAAAAGCGTAAGCCAGTTGAGCCAGATGTAGTGATGTTTGCTTGTTCGATCATGCGTGCACGCTTCTCGGGCGATGCTTTGTCGCTGTACAACCGCTGGCCCAGTTTGATATCGGCGATGCATGGCTGGGTGAAGGGATGCGCCAAGTCCTGCATGATGACAGCCAGATACTGCAGCTCAGCATCGCGATTGTTGGCCAAGGGACGAGGCAGCAGATCTGGGGTGAGATCTGGGATGAGATCTTGGGTGAGATCATTGATGAGATCTGGATGGAAGAATGGGTCCTTGGCAGAGTCGATGGCGAGCAGATCGAGATGATCAGCAGACGGCGGCCATGCAGCAACACGCACAATGGCGAGTAGCCGCGGCAGAAACTGGGCTGAAAGCATCCTGCTGCGCTCGCTGCTCTTGCCGTGCCATGCCCGCAGATAGAATGCTGCCTCGCTGGGCTGCACTCGCTTTGCCAGACGGCCGCTGCCAAGACCAACCACGTCGCCTGCGTGTCCAGCTACTTGGTGCGGATATCCCGCGATGGCTGCGGCTGATCCTACTTCTGGCACTTTGGCTGATTGTCCATCCACCAGCGTCTGTGTCTGTGTCTGTGTTTCTGTGACTGTCTCGGACATGTTTGTGTGCCAAGCGAACACTGAGCACTGACCAGCGAGCACCGAGCAGCGAGCAACTCAGAGTTGGCTGTTTGCCGCTTGCTTTGCTGCGCCAAATTCCAAATCAAATCCCAAATCGAATTCCAAATCGAATCGAATCCGCGAGTTTCCCAAGAATCGCACACCACCGAGCCACATGGTCACCACTTGGTCCATATGCTCTCGTCCCATTGCGCATGCTCAAGGACTCGCTTCCATTGTCGCTGCTGCTAAATCTGCAGCCACAATCGCCTCGCTCTGCTCGATCCTGATCTGTGCACCGTCGGTCGCTGCTCTCTCGCCCTCTGGCTCGCTGTTTGCCGCTGCAAACATCCAGAATCCTCTCTCTGCAACATCGGGCAACAATGTGCTGGCAAACTCGCCGCTATCGCTCGCTCACTGCTCGCTGGTATGCTTCGATCGCTGTCTCTCTCACTTTCTCTCTCTGTCGGTCTCTCCTTCGACTGCTGACATCCACTGCTTCCAGCCTTCAGGCACTGTCGCAGACACTTGCTGCAAGTTCGAAACTGCCCAGGAAGTCAATGCAAAGCTGCTGCCTGTGCTGCACGAACTCGTCAAGACAACCGCCTTTCGGTATTTCAAAGTCAACTTACACAAAGAATGCCCGTACTGGTCTGAAAACATGCTGTGTTTCCAGAAAGATTGCTCGGTCACTGAAGCTGACGAGGTATGTGCGCATAGATTTGTGTGTGTTGGTGTATGTGTTTGTGATGGCGATGCTACTTGTCACAATGATCTGGTGTTGCGTGTGACCAAGTTGGACTTGCTAACACCCAGTGTCTTATCAACATACATACTCTACTCACTCACACACACATCCCGTGCAATCTCTTGCCGTGTGTACAGTCGGAGATCCCGGCTAAGTGGCGTGCTGAAGCTCTTTCTTCAATCAACTGGGGCAAAGGAAAGTCGCAAGGCGAGAAGCTTGTCAGCCAATGCCACTTCAACGAACAGGATTTCTGCCAGCTTTCGGATGAATACTCTGAAGGTGATTCTTCCTGATTGTGCATTCCTTTGACTGAGGGTCCTACATATAGCACGCACTCTTCGATCGCTTTCGGGCACTATGGACTGTTTCTCACAATCAAACTGCTACTGGATGGATCCGCACCATCATCCTTCCCTTTCTCAACCTCCCAAACCGGCTTGCTAGAGGGCCACTATGTAAATTTGATTGAGAACCCCGAGCGATTTACTGGGTACGCTGGCCATTCAGCGGCTCGTGTCTGGAGTGCCATATATAACGAAAACTGCTTTGGGCTTCCGCAAAGCTATGGATCGGGCAGTCCGCTTGAACGCGATGCTGATACCCTTTGTACCGAAAAGCGTGTCTTTTACAAACTGATTTCTGGTAAGAGATCCATCTGAACAAATATCGGCTGCAACTGCTTATCCAATGTCTTGTTTTCCGTCTGCTGAATACTGCTTGGCATCGTTACTGTGCCATTTGGCTTTGAATTGCAGGTCTGCATAGCTCGATATCCATCCATATCTGCGATCAGTATCTTGATCAGTCCACAGGAAAATGGGTAAGCATCTATACAGCGCAACGATAACTGTTCACACTTGATATGGGTCGAAACAAATGCTGTGTGTAGGCTGGCTTGGCGACTGACACAGCTAATCTATCCATGTTTTACACACTCACCTTGTGCCCATCACAACAGTTTGCGAATCTTGACTGCTATGCTAATCGCATCGCACTCTATCCTGAACGGCTTGAGAATCTGTATTTTGTGTGGGCTGTTATGATGCGCGCTGCATCCAAACTCACGCCATTCCTGCGCAACCATCCGTTTTGTGAAGGCACTGGCGATGAACGTCTTGCAAAGGTGCGTTGCGTTGCGTTGCGTTGCGGGGAGATATCGAAATTCTGTGTCTTGCTCAATAGTACATGGCAGCTGCCAAGTTTATATATCCAAGTGACTGACTGTGTCTTGCACTCTTGCGGTCTCTCTGCTTTGTTTTGGTTGGGTGGCTCGGGGAATACATACATGTGCAAAACAACAGATGCATGTCGAGCATATTGCTGAGATCGTCGCATCGTGTCCATCCACATTCGACGAAAAGACAATGTTTGCCCAGGCACCCTATCGCGAACTCAAGGATGAGTTTAAACAACGATTCCGCAACATCTCACTCATCATGGACTGTGTTGGATGCGAAAAGTGTCGACTCTGGGGCAAACTGCAAGTCACGGGTCTTGGAACTGCCCTCAAGGTCCTATTTTCGTATGATGATAATGAGAGCGATGGCTATCAGAACGATGGCGGTGTGGCTGGTCCTATAGACTATCGCTTGACACGATCGGAGCTTGTTGCATTCATGAATGCGTTGCATAGACTGTCTGAAAGTCTGATGGCAGTCGAGCGGCTCCAACTGCGACTCTCTGAGCTCCAGAAGAAGCAGCAACAGGAGCCTGCCAAGGTCAAGAAAAGCAAGAAATCAGCAACAAAGGCAAAGAAGGAGGACTCTGGACCACCAGTAGCAAAACAAGCAATCTTATCATCATCTACCACAGCAACAACAACAGCAACAGCTGTGGTAGCTCCTACCGCAAAGCCTACCATTGACATACTTGTAGAGGAGTCTGCCATAAAAGGAGATCGCGTGCGTGCCAAACTCACTGTCGAGCGACTGCTGGACCATACATCTATCTTTGAGCCACGCTATGCAGCCATGTACATTGCTGGCTTTGTCATTGTCGTTTTAGGATCGATTCGCATTCTTCAAAAGGGATATGCTCGTAATCTCTCACAAGAAATATCTGAATCCAAAAAGCGCGTCGAAGCTGCTTCTATCGAGTCGGATCATGCTCAGTCTCATTCTTCGACCACAGCTTCTTCTGATACGCGTGCTCAACCAACAAAGTCTGCCAGATCTATCCGGAGACGCGACTGAGTATCCTTGTTGGTTTCAGTTCTTGTGCTGTCTCTTCCGTTGATGTCAAGTTTGTTTGTTTTTGTTTTTGTGCTTGTCTCTTGTTGCTTTGCTGGTTTGATGGTTTGATGGTTTGATGGCTGTGTGTCTCTGTGTGTGAGTGTGTGTGGGGGGTGAATGGGAACGGGGTAATGGTATCGAACCAAACTGAATGAAATACCAAGGGAAATTCAAGGAACAATCTGGCACACAGATGCTGCCAAAAAAAACACAACAAACTAATATAAGCGAGTTATTCAAGTTTGTTCATTTATCAGTTGCCCAGTCCCATAGAGACGAGCTCGAGCTCTGAGGAGTTGCTGTACTTGTAGAAGAGGCGTTGTGAGGAGAGGGAGAAGATTGTTTCGCAGGTGCGGTGGTCAACACGCCACTGTTGCGATTCAGAGCGCGCTGTCGCTCAGCCTCCTTTTCCCTGCGCATGATCTCGCTGATGTGGCTACGCTCTTGTTCGCGGCGATGCTTTGCCAGTCGCTCAGCCTGCAATCGATCGAATTCGGCCTTGGCTGCCTTTTCACGTTCGAGTTTGCGCTGGTTTTCGCGCTGTTTCTTGGTCAGATTATCTGCAGCGGTAGAAGATGTTGATGAACGATTCCATGATACTGGTGGCGCTGAGGGTGTAGCTGAGGAAGAAACGATCTTGAGTGTGTTGGGTTGCGAAGCTTGGAACAATAAACGAGAGTAAAGAAATAGGTTTAGATCGTTGCGAAGAAGGATGGTGGCGATGGATGACAGTGCACAGATGAGATTCAGCCGTGTGCACTACCAAGCAGACAGATGACATCATGTATGTGTGAGAGGGAGAGAGAGATGGATGGATGGACGGACAGACGACCTACGTTTCTTTTTGACGCTGATGACATTCCAGCCATCTTCGACTGGCATATCAATAGTAGACAGTTCATCTGATGAAACCAGTTTTATGACACGCACAGACTGATCGGGTTCATCGTCTGCATCTGTTCGCATTGAGCGATCGACTGATGAAATGTCGGCATCGTTTTCAGAGGATTGCTGGTCAGTCTGTTTCTGAGAATGATGGCGATGATTGTGATGATGGTGGTGACGGTTGCTGGTAGCCTGTTCAGTGACAGAGAGCGATGGCTCTGATGCAGGTGCTGGATCTGCGGAGGGTTGTGGGGCAGTGCGCTGGATGGTATGCGAGCTCTGGTGCTTCTGGCGGGCTGTTGTTCTCCTGATTGTTGGCGAGTCTGGATCGTCCGTGGCTGCGCCATTCTCTGATATATCTGCAGCAGCGGCACTGTCCGAGTCTGGCGCCTCTCCCTTGGCAGCAACAGCAGCAGCAGCAGCCGCAGCGGCCGCAGCGGCCATGCGCCTACGCTTTGCCTTTCCAGGAGGAGGGTCAGCAAGAAGAGCCTGCCACTCGGGATCGTCATCGAGCGAGACAGGGCTGGGAGTCGCTGCTTGTGTTGCTGTTGATTGTTGCTGCTGCTGCTGCTGCTGCTGCTTTGGTCTGCGGTTGTGTGGCTGTTTCTGCTGGGTCGGCAGCTTGGCACCGTGAGCAAGCTTTGGACGATCAGCAGCAGGCTTCTCCGATGGTCTCGGTGGTTTCTCTGATGGTTTCCCTGATG
>JH392979.1:26237-40289 GCA_000235945.1 Homolaphlyctis polyrhiza JEL 142
TGACGAACATGTGTAGGCTGTATGGGTATGGTGTGGGGGTTCTAGATTGCCATGCGAGCAAGATCATTCTATGTCTCTCAGAAATGCACATTTTCTCTTGTTCTAATGCTCCTTGGTGTTGGCTGTAATGGCCAGAAACACAGTTTTCCTCTCTGAACTCTGCTCGATCAAGATCTTGTCAACATCCAAGCAGCGATGTGGGATGATGAAAGCGATGGCAGCGACGACGACACAAAGATGCATGTCTCTGCGCGCTCCAGGGTAGCCAGCAACGATAGCAGTCTTCTACTCGGTGGTGGCGCCGTGCTGCTGATCCTGGGAGTACCACAAGGCACAGAAATGGGTCTGGATTGCAGAGTATGGCAGACTGGACCGCACTTCAAAGGAATCAAAGGCGTGCCTCAATGGCCCAGTTTGCACTTCCTGTACTGCTCCCCAGGCTCGTTCCGCTCCGGCAACTTCTTTTCGATCGGTACACAGCCGGACCAGGTGTGTACTGATACACTGCTGCTGTACAAGCTGCTGTACAAGCTGCTGTACCTGCCAGTTTTGCTAACTCTGTGCTATCTGTCGCCAGCTTCTGGTGTGGCAGTGGGATCCAGCTGTCGAGCATCTCGTACAGGAAACAGACCCAGAACAGCTGGAGCGCTTCAGATACAGTTGAGTGACTTTATCGAGAGTTGGCAGATACCATATATTGCAGTCGGTAGATTCTTATAACGACTGCACTTCACTCTGCAGACATCAATGAGTTCCTTCCATTTCTCGGTCCATTCTTGCCAGATCTTGACTCAAACGCCAACGACGATGATCAGACTATTGATCTAGCATCCAAATGGGAACGGCTATCGTCACACATGTCGCCTGCTTTGATATTGCGGGTTCTGCCGACAGCCGGTGCCGTCAGTGCAATGACTAGCACCTCACGCTTCTCAGATGTCCCCGTTCATTCGTCACAGCAACAACAAAACAACTACCCGGCAGACTGTATCAACTTTACTCACATCGATTTGAAACGGTCTTTCCCAGAAGGTGCAACAGGACCTCTGCTCACAAAGTACAGCATTGACAAATCCCATCTTCTCGGATCCTTGCTGATGACGGCCTACAACTCTGGTTGGTTGGGTTGGCTTCATCGGTATGCCATTTCATCATTAATACCTCTGACTTTCACAGCGCGTTTCCTCAGATTACATCCAGCTTCTCGCAGAGTTTCAGCTTTCATTCATCATTTTCCTGCTCGGTCAGGTATACGATGGCTTTGAGCAGTGGAAAACGATTGTACAGCTGGTCTGCTTTAGCCAAGAGGCAATTCCTGAACATCCAAATCTATTTGCTGGGTTTCTAGGTATGCTAACTGGCTCCTTGGATGTAACTATTGAATCAATGACTCAATTGACCCCTGAATGTCTCCATTCCAAACTGAATCGACTTGCAACAAGCAGATCAGCTTCTTGTTCAGCTGGGAGAATGCCCCGAGGACTTTTTCCACGACACGCTTGCATCTGGGAGCTTCTTGCACACATGCATCAAAACCATAGCAAAGTCCATCAAACAGAAAAGTAATCTTCTACAAACAGTCGCGTCTGTCAATAGGTCTTTGGACACTCTGCTCTCTTTTATGCATAAACGCTTTGGCTGGGATGTAGCCAGCCAGCTTTCAGGATCACTTAATGGCAGCGGCAACGGCAACGGCGACGACGACAATGGCGATGACAGTGACGACGATGAGCCAGTTGTGGTTGAACTTGATCAAAGCTCATATTGAATCTGCGCAAATTCATTGCTTGTGGTTATGCCTCTTTGAATCCCCATAGTCATTTGAGGATGTCTCGAACGAACGTTTGATATTGCCATTTGTGGCATGTTGTGTGCTGGGTGTTGCTATGGCGGCACCGACAACGGCAGAAAAGTCTAGAATGTTTTGTAGATCGGTCTGTTTGCTTAGACCTTGCGGGCCAAGACCCGATGCCCCACCGCCTATACTTGGCAGCAAAGATGGCAGCATTGACGATGCAGACAGTGGCGTCGACAGTTGATTGTCCCTAAAATCATAAAAAGTGGAGCCGATGTCAGATACAACATATCTTGCACTCTACCGATATCAAGGCGCTGCTTGATCTATGAAGCACTGACCGATCAGACAAAGAGGATTTACTCGAGCTTTCCAGCTTGAACACGTCGCCTGTATTTTGACCTTCGTCCTCGTCACCATAATCAAAGAGAAATGGATTTGGCTGGCTCGGTGTGCTGTTTTGAGACGAGAATGCGCCAAGAACTGTCGAGAGCGCATGCACGTTCACAGTTCCAAACGGCAGAGGCGGCGGTAATGCGGCAGTTGCGGCAGTTGCAAGTAGGGCCGGTTGGGATCCAAGTGATGTCGTGGTTGAGAGTTCTCTGTTCATAAAGGCAGATCCGACTGTATCAAGAAATGAAGGAGCAGCAACAGAATGTTGTGACGCCTCTGCGCGGCCAGACTGGCTTGCTCTATTGCTATCATCCGCCGTATCATCGCTATTCAATCTTACGCCAACGCCAGAGTCTTTTGAGGTAGGTTGTTCGGATGAAGTCTTTTGAGTCTGTTCGTCGGATCGGGTGGGATGAGAGCCTAGCGAACCATCGAGTTAGCTCATGTCCCACCAAAAATCAACTGTTTGGTAAACGATACAGTTGGATCCAGTGTTCAGTAGCCGACAAATAACTCGCTTACTCTCCGCTAAATCAGCATCTGCTAGGTAGATCTGATCAATGTTTGCAAGCAGGTCTGCGTTGAACAGGTTACCCTTGATCCAGATCGAGATTACTCGCTTCATCCGTTCCTGAATACAAGAATCAATAGGCCATCGTCCATGGATGCGTTGTGAGAAAGTTCATACAGAAGCTCACCTTATCTTTGGCTGGACCGCGGGCGAGCGACGCAAATATACCCTCGAGCTTCTCCTCGAAGCGCTTGATGTATACATTCGATTGCTCGTCCTCAAACTGCTTTTGTGATGCTCTCACGATGGAGTCGATGACATACAGGCCGACGAGGCAGTACTCTGGCTTGCATCTTTGTACAAACTTCTCAATACTGTGGACAACATGCTTGTAGTTCTAAGCGTTTTGGGTTATCATGTGCATGGTCAGTGGGTCGTATGCCTTTCGAGACGAAAAGGGATGGATGGATGGATGGATGGATGCAACGTTTGAAGCTCATTGCGACACAAGGAATGCACTCTGACAGAGCCCAAATTGTCGGCTACCTTGGGATGCTGAAGCGCCATTTTTGTAAGAGACGTGATCTTGGAGGCAGAAACGGGCAGTCTTGTCTCGGAGAGCGAGCCGACTGCCTTGTCGAAGGCGGCGGCAGCGGCGTCTGACATGCTGCTGTGGCAACTGCTTTTGGAATCAAGCGCTCGCCTGACGAAGCATCCCAGCTTCCTGGTGACTCGCAAATCGAAACGACTCTGCATCTTTGCGATACCAAATCTCCACCAAGCACGGATATGTTCACCTCCATCGCATTTGCGCTGACGCTCCAGCTTGCTGCGGCTGCTACGATCGCAGACATTGTTCGCAATGACCCACGTCTTTCTGCGCTGGTCCCTCAGCTGGCTTCGAATCCTTCGTGGGGAACTGTTCCTGCGGGAACTCTGCTTGCTGCTCCAGGCTCGACTTCGAGACTGTTTACATCCACTGCCGTCGATCACCTGGTGACTCACTATCTGATCATGACCGACGACAACGGCAGCCTGCAAGTTGTGTTTGGTGAGCTGCTGCCTCTAATGTATTCGCCGTCTCTGCTGCTGGTGCTATTGCTGCTGCTGCCGCTGCGTTTGTTGTGTTGCGGCTGCCAAGCACCAAAGATTTGGCGTGGAGCACGCCTTTCGCGCTTGTCACGCTCAAAGCACAAAGCACAAAGCACAAAGCACAGAGCGCCACACTTCTGTTCATCGCCACCCAGTGCTGACGGGACAACAACGATGCTGCACTGCCAACAGATAACTACACTCCGGGCAATGCAAACCCAGAAATCCATATTCGCTTTGGCACTGGCGAAGTGCTGACTTCTGCACAGATCAAGGCCGATAACGGATGGGTGTACATTCTCCAAGGCCCTATCCCGCCAGAAAGCAGCGTCACAGACACACTGGCAGCACAGTCGTCGAATGCATTCGCCAATGCTATCAAGAGTGCGGGTCTTGCGTCGTACATAAATGGCCTCAAGGGATATACTGTCTTTGCCCCCTCCGATGCTGCCTGGGCTGCGGCAGCCGGCCGTCTCGCCAGTCTCACTCCTGACCAAGTCAAAGGAACGATTTTGTACCATGTTCTGTCCGAGTCCGTGGTATCCACAGCTTTGTCCAACCGCAATGCTCAGACTCTGCTGCAGGGCCAGACCATCGCTTTTGGCGTCGATGGCGAGAACTGGACACTGAACGGCGGTCAGGGCAAGGTCACAACATCCGACTTCTTCTCCGCAGGCGGTGTAATCCATCTGATCGACTCGGTGCTCACTCCGCCAGCATTCCCGGCTGGACCAATCGTGATTCCAGGAGCTGGCTCAACCACAACCACTGCTGCACCAGTAACGACTGCCACTGCGGTTACCTCGACCACTGCGATGCCATCTAACACTACGACTGCTGCTCCAACAGCTACCGGCTCAAAGGCACCCAACAGCGCCAATCAGTCGAGCACCGCGATGGCATCGATGCTTGCTGCTATTCTCGCCTTCTTTGCTTTTTGATCGAATAAACGTTGCTGCATGGGCTCTCTACCATCTTCAGCTCAACCAACTCCTCAGGGACAGCAGCGTGCCGGAGATAGCGGCGGTGGCGGCGGCATGGTAGCAACCACCATTGATATCACCGCACCGCAAGATGACAGACCAACAACAACAACAACAACAACAACCCATCTCCAGCCAAACACTGCAGAGACAGGCATCAGCAATCTCCGCTCATCTGGTGGAACGTACTTTGGTCCAAACTTTGTGTTTGATGCGTCAACGGTCCAGCGATATCCAGGCCAGCCTCTGCAGACCACGCAGGCATTTTGGGATGAGATCCTAAGCGTGCTGTCCGGCGGACCTGGGTCTGCTGAAACCGAAATGGCGGGACTGGGCAATGTCTATACACAGGCAGGTAGTTTGCCTATTCTATCCCTCCCTGTGTTTTTGCGATTCCAATCGCGATCATACAGCATGCCGAGACGCTCGCTGACATCTAGCATGCGACAACCTGCATTCAACGCGTGCGGACAAAGCTTCCACCAGCTGAACTCAAGCGAACAACGACGTTGCAGGCACTATCGGCCATCCAAAAGAACACTCTAGCTATCCTGAGAGATCCAGCGTCCAATCTTTATCGCATTGAGTTCATCTTTGACTCGATTGCACCTTGCTGGATCTCGCTGTTCTGGAACGCGAAGCAATCGTATGCCACAAAGGAAGACGGCAAGACCGTGCAGCAGTAAGTTGCAGATGCATTTGGAGCAGATGCTGATATGCTCTGACCATTCTGGGTTCAAACTCCCAGCTTCAGCGATCTTGTCATTGATATGATCAATGGGCATACGACTTTATAGATTTCACGATGGCGACGGTGTACCGGTGCTACCATGGTCATTTGGACCGTTCCCAGGCGGGTTGGGACAGCCATTTGTTCTGCCCATAGAATACTGGTTCGATCCTGCTGCTTATGTCTCGAACAACCCAATGAGTCCGCTCAGCAACACACTGCTTTCGTCTCCATCTGTCGCATCGCCACCACTAGTAAATATCCCGCCAGTACCGCTCGGTGGCACCACCGGCGCCAGCACTGTACCTGAAGGGCAAGTAGTCGTCGCAGCTACATCAGGCCATCCAACATCAAGCAGTGCTGTACCAAATGAGACTGCAGAACAAGCAGGACAGCCACCTCAAAATCCAATTGCGCCTGACTTTGGGTCGTTGACGGCCTATGGACCTTCAGGACACATATTCACGCTGACAATTGTGCTCGAAGCAATCCATAGTGATACAGTTGACGCCAATCCTGATTCGTTTGTAAATGCAGGCATGCAACAGATAAGCATGACTCCATCCAACTACTCCCAGTCTCCATTTTCACAAACAACGTTTACGACACTATCACGAAACTTACAGGATGGATACGATATCAAAATTCTGAAGCAACAGCTTATGGTAGTCTTTCAACCATCCTATGAAATATATGTCTGGGTTTTGTATCGCATATTCACGTTGTTGATTAAACCATTGTCTTGTTCTGGATAGATCAATTCAGCATCATACGTTGTTCAGGAGATATATGGCTTCACCGATGCCGAGTCTTCGGGTGCATCAGTAGGTAGGCAAGTCTGTTGCGAACTGCTGTGCCTACTACTTTTGCTGATTTTACCTCGCTCAGATGTGCAATCAAGCATGAAAGAGTGCGTCATCTGTATGTCAGAAGCCAAAGATACCATTGTGTTGCCATGCAGACATCTTTGTTTGTGTAGTGGATGCGCTGATGTGTTACGTATGCAAGGACGTCCGGGATCTACTGCGCCTGCAAGAAACGGGCCTCCAAAGTGCCCCATATGCCGGCAAGGTGCGTGCTGAAGCTCAGCTGCAACGGTTTTGCTGGGATTTTGAATGCTTGGCAATGTTCTTACTGTTGCTACCTTGCGCAGTCTTTCACTCGCTACTACAAGTCAATCTTCCAGAACCGTTTACCAGCCGTGATTCGCTTGCGTCTCGTAGGAGATCAAAGGCAGCCAGCAAACTGTCTCTTGGCAACGATGCTGCATTACCCTCAGTGCAAGCAACTGCCCCGTAACATTTCAATGAAAACCCCGATTTTCCAATTTCCTGCCTCCAAACATCATGATTCCGACAACGATGGCTGCTGTGACTGACTGCACGTCTACTCTAAGAAGAGCCCCTGCAACTACGCACAGATCGAATTCCGGTGCTGGCGCCGAAATCACGCTATCTGATGCGACCGCAGACGGGACTGCAGGTGCATCGCGTGGCATTGCTGGCTCCGCTTCATCACAGCAAAACGCGTCGTTGCTGTCGATCGCAGTGCCTAGGCGAATGACCGATCGCGTTTTCTCCACGGTGGTCTGCAAAGAAGACTCGTGCGACAACGATGACGACGAGGAAGACTGGCCAGCTTTAGAACTGCCTAGATCGGCTCCTACGCGTCGGCATCTGGCTTCGGGTAGTAGGATGTATTCAATGCAGCTGCCGTGTCCGAATTCGCACTCATTTTCGGAGATCACATCTGGGCAGTCGCCGCTTCAGGCATCGGTCGCTTCAGGAAGCAACTCTGGTATTGTGATTCGGGGTGGACCACAGCCAATGACCTCGAGCGGGGTTAGACAATCCAATGCCACGCAAACAAACTTGCCTTTACTTCCATCAACACCCCGCGTCCCCACGGCATCCAACGAGATGATTCCGGCAACCACAACAACCGCGACTCTCTCATCGACTACTACAGCATCTGTTGGCCAAGTTACGGGAGTGATCACTGCAGCCAATCCCCCCACTACCACAAGGCTACTCCCCTCGACAAGTCTTACCAATGCAAGCCCAACTCAGATCGTCTCAGGATACCTTTCACATGTGGACGACGACGCCATGGATCTAGAAGACAGTTACCAAGGCGATGAGCGCGAAAACTGGGTTGATGTGGACGACAGCAATGGCAGATCGGATGGTGACATGAGCGAAGATGACGAGGAGGATGCCGAGTATACTGATGACGCCTCCATGGATATGCAAGAGTCCAGTGGAGAAGATGCGAAGACGTGCACTGAGGCTGCAGAACAGCAAGCTGAGCTCCGTAAGCAGATCCAGCTTATTCAGGGTGACACAACTCTCACTGGCATCGAGAAAGCCAAACGCATACAGGTATAAGCACTTTGACAGCCCATCCTCCCTGTGCTTCTGCTCCTGTCTTCATAACTACCATACTGCTCGACTGCCATACTGCCTATGCCACCCTCTGTCTCGTGATTGTTTGTCTCGCCGTGCACGTGCGCCATTTGTTTATGCGGTGCACGAACACGCGTTTGTCGTTACAACAGAAGCTGCGGTCACCATCCACGCTCCTATTTTGCTTGTGCTATTGGATGCCCTAAGCAATCTCTATGTGCTCATGCACTTCTCCCCTACCCTGACTCTACTAAGCAATATGCTTCGCCTCGTGAGCTAGAGCATCTATTACTGCCGCCTGCTAACACAAGCCTGTTCTTTTGATTACTTTGCTCTTGCCATATCCACGACATTGCGTCACAGGAGCTCATGACAATGCGGTGGACAACAAAGCAGCAAAAAGAAAGCAGCAAAGACGTCCGCTACATCAACCGGTTGGCAGACAAGAAGAAGGATTTTGACCTGGTGACCGATAGCGACCGCCAAAAGACATTCCATGTGTGTGGTTCGCTCATCCCACTGCCTCGATGCACACGACCTTTGGGTCAACACGTGTATCTAGCTAACATTTCTACCACACATTTGTGCGGACTCGATGTGTCTTTTTTGATCCATCGATCTTTTAAAATCATCAGGCACCCGGTATTCTTGGATGCAAACACTACCAGCGATCTGCCAAACTTCAGGCGCACTGCTGCGGAAAGTGGGACACCTGCCGCTTTTGCCACGACGAAGTTTCTGATCATACCATCACTCGGTGAGAAAGAATACAGCGGGCCTTGACCCGACTAATAGCAACGCCGCCTTTATTCAATAGCTAAACCTTTGGTGAACACCTCACGCTTTGCTTTCTACATCTTTACTGTATCTAGTAATCTAGTCGCGACTATGATGTGCATGTTCTGTACAACTGTTCAGCCCGCTGGTCAGGACTGTATCAATCCAGAGTGCGGTAAACGAGTTGCGCGGTACTACTGCAAGGAATGCAAACTGTGGGATGACGATCCACGAAAGACCATCTACCATTGCCACGATTGCGGGATCTGCCGCATTGGTAAGGGCCTAGGCATCGACTATTTTCACTGCCCGACCTGCAATGTATGCATGGCAATTGGACTCAAAGGCCGCCACAAGTGCATTGAGCGCAATCTCGAAAGCGATTGTCCAATCTGCGGCGAGTATATGTTTACATCGACATCCACCGTCATATTTATGGTAAGACCAGGCTTGAGGTTGCCGATCAGTCGGTGTATTAATGGCTTGATTGATCAAACTGACATGGTCATATCCGATTGCCAATGATTGCAAACTAAATCGGACCTCACCACTTTGCGACAGCCTTGTGGCCATTGCATGCACCACAAATGCCACCAACAATACATCCAGACATCCTATCAGTGTCCCACATGTCTCAAGTCTCTCGCAGATATGTCAGAGTAAGCCAACTCAAAGAATCTGACGCAATCTTGCTGTCTTGTTCAACGACTGATTAGGATTTGCCATATGCTTTGACTGATTTATGACGACACTTTGCCTAAATTGCAATGATACAGTTATTTCAGACGTGTCGATGCAACTTTGGCTCAGCATCAGATGCCACCCGAGTATAGCAATACGTTCAGTTACATCTACTGCAACGACTGCGAGAAGAAATCGTACGCCAAATACCACTTTATTTACCACAAGTGTGCATACTGTTGCGGCTACAACACAAAGCTGCTTCAAACACGCCAAGGTCTTCCCCCTGATGCGGCGATCGCCAAGGAGGCACCGCCTGCGCCGACTCCTCCGGCTGCATCTGCACCGAGTGTGGCACAGCCTTCTTCATCTGTATCTGCACCAACGCCAACACAAAATCCAACTTCGTCTGTTACTGCTCAAGACGATCTGGGGCAGCAATCACAGGCACAGGCACAGGCACAGGCACAGGCACAGACACTGCCGCCGCCGCCGCAGCAGCAGCCCGACAGCATGGACAATCGCACACAACATCCCGTGTTGCCAGATCAAGACGCGTTCTCGAACCCTACTGTTTCATCTTCGTCGACATCATCGCGATCGTCAAGCAGTGACTCGAGATCGTTCTGGTGCCATCGATGTCAGGTGAGCAGCTTGTTTGGCAACTACTAGTCTGGTATGCTCACTGCGATGCATGGGATTGACCATTCGTTTTCTGTGACAGCTTCCCGCACAGCTGTTCTCAGATGGCACAACGATGAGATGCGTTACCTGTAGCTCCGACTTTGTCGAGGAGCTCTGAGGGCTTATATTCGCACATACACATTTCTAATACGTAGCCACAGCCGAGACGTTTCCCTTTGCGCTGGTTGCATTGGACTCGACTTACTGGATATTTTGGTATGCTCCACGTTGCCTGTTTGCATTTACAGCCCCAATATCACCGTCCACGCCGCCTCACGCCACCTCTACAATCGACCTCCGCAACTTTCTAAAGACACTATCGCTTCCTTAATGCCTCCCTTGAACGCGCTCTTCAAACCTACTCGAATTCTCTACCTGCCTTTTGTTCGCTGGAATGAAACCGATATTCATTTCATAGTTTTGATGATGGATTCTGGAGAAGGTTGGAACGAATGAGATTCTGAGTCTCGAGAGATACTCCAATGCTTACAAGATACAGCGAAACAGATCCGTATCGCTGCTCGATGTAGGCAATAGTGTTTTCCATGGCAGTGGGTGGGCATCCGGCAAACTCTTCATTGAAGCCCAATCGGCGGACATCAGCAAGAAGCTTTGCGGCTCGTTTTTCCAGTAACAGGTTCGAGCGAGCATACTGCTTAATGACATCTTGTTTGGAGACGCCGGCAAGCAGCTGCAGAAGAGCGATCGTCAGACCAGTGCGGTCCTTGCCTGCCGTGCAGTGCACTAGGATCGGGAATGATAGCGGATCTGCGCACTGTAACATGATGGATTTGATGCCCTCCTGTGCACCGTCCAGCAGACTCTTGTAGAGCCCAAGCAGGCCCTGCTTACCAAGAACGCTATGCCGACCGACCGTCGTCACAAACTGTTGGCGCTGGCCAGTGAGCCAATACAGGATTGCCACAAACTGCCAGATGAAGCTCATGGATTTGAAGATACTGAAGCGGATGGCACCAACCAAGTCAATGGGTCGGAGTAGCTTGCCGTTCACTTCCGCCTGCACCACCAGCCTGGAACTATCCCTTTTGCGCTCTATCCTATACATTGACTGGTAAGTCGTAGAAGCGCACAGTCCTGCAAGTTGGACAGCATGCAAGCATGTTGGCCGCAACGACTTACGGCTCGCGAAGGTCAATGATGGTCTGAACAGAATTCACAACGAGTTCCAGATCGGCATCGCTGGCGTCATCAGGTCTAGCTGAACGAAACAGAATGCCAGCCTTCATCAAACGGCCGTCTTGGCCCACGAGTCCTGCGGTTGCGTCTCGGAAGTTGTCGATTGACGTTACGGACGCCTCGAGGCCAACGGCGTTGTTGATTGGGGTCATTTTTGGGGAAAATGATGGTTTGCCAAACACAGCCAAGCACAATGTCGCAAGACAAGAAGAGGGAGCGGCCTGATGACGAGGAAGCCGACAACAACGCCAACGCTGAGATGCCTGGTCCAAATCAGGATGACGATCATAGAAACGCCAAGCATCGAAGAGTCTTGGATGCCGGCGTTGAAGCTGCTGACGCTGACGCTGACGTTCGAGCTGCCAACGCTGACGCTGATGCCAAATTGGACATTGTGGCGGTGGAAGTGACGGCGTTGTTCACCGAGATGCTTGAAATGCTGACGCAGCTGCTACCAGAGATACAGCCAGAGTTTCTTTCACAGAAGCTCCAGCAGTTTGGAGGCAACCACGACCGCGAGGCGCTGTCATTGGTACTCGATGCTGTCGCAGATCTTGGCGCTGACGCTCCACGTGTGGCAGTGAACGGTACTTTTGACTTGCAGGCAGATGACGGCGGTGACGACCACCTGCAACTACAGCCTGCCGCTGGACCTTCGGCAGGCGGTGCTGCAGGAGCAAACCAAGATGCTGAGGAGATTGAGTGCCTGTGCTGCTTCGGCGACTATCCATGGAGCGAGATGACGCAGTGCGAGGACGGCCATCTCTTTTGCTTCAACTGTGCACGCCAGACAATCCAGACTGGCATGGGCCTTCGTGAGTGTGGCACCAGTTCTTTATAGCTTATTGCTCGCTGATGGCCGGCAACATGCTGATTGCAGACGAATGGCTGGTACCTCACCAACAGAAAAGACGGATATCAAGTGTCCCGACATGTCAGGCTGTGGCTTTGGCTTCTCGGTCGCCGAACTTCGGCGCTTTCTTGACCCAAAAGTCTTTGACGGCTATATGCGGCTCTGCCAGCAAGTTGATCTGCGCAAGGCAAGCCATAGCTGCAATACTTGTATTACAGCGCCTTGATGTCTGCTTTGCTGTACAAAGAACCACTGCTGAGGACTGACTAGTCGCTCTGCGACTGGAACTGCAGGCGGAAATCGATGGTTTTGAATACTGCCCGTTTTGCGATTATGGCATCTCGTTTGACCAAAATGCCGATGAAGAGCCGCTGTTTCGCTGCCAGAATGATCCTTGTAATACTGTGTCTTGCCGAAAATGCAAGAAGAAGGCCCATGGAACCGACAGCTGCGAAGGTCCGTTGAATCTTTGTCTATTGACTGCGTGTGCTGCCATGTCTTTTAGCTTCTTGTATTTGATTGGTCGAATAACGCCAACCGTCATCCTGCTTGTATGACAGATGCCCAGAAAAACAACGCCAAGCACACCCTTGAAGAGGCAATGACCATGGCACTGCTACGCGAATGCCCCAAATGCGGCAACAAGTTCATGAAGGAAGAGGGCTGCAATAAGATGACTTGTCCATGTGGTCAAATAAGCTGTTATGTCTGCAAGAAGGCTATAGGAGGATACGATCATTTCAATAACCAGCCAGGTAAGATCAAGACGCAGACTAGCAATCTAATCCTGATCCGCTACCGAATGCCTTTAAGAGTGATCGCTTATTGATGGCTGATCGATCGTATGCAGGTGGATGTCCATTATGGGATGACTCTGTGAAGCGCAACAAAGAAGATGTCGAACGGGCAATGAAGCAAGTTGCAGGACAGATCAAGGAAGCCAATGAGAATCTGGTGATTGACGACATTATCAAGCAGGTGGATGTGGCGCCTCCCCGTATAGCACCATTGCCATTCCAGCCACATATTGCACAGCCATTCGTTCCTCGTGCTGCTCGCCAACGAGCTCGCGGCCGTGCAAGGCGCCAGGCAAGACCTATGGCCGTTCAAGCTCCTGCGCCGCATCTTGCAGTCCCACCTGCTCAGATACAACTTCCGGCACATATCCAACCTGTTGCACCTGCACCAGTACCGGTGCCAGCACCAGCACCAGCACCAGCGCGCGGCCGACGAGGCCGTAAAGCTGCTGTACCTGCTGCAGCAGCAGTCGTGCCACCAGCATTAGTTCCTCCTGCAGTTGGGGTACAGCCATTCCAATTCGGCCAACCAGCTGCCAATATACCATTTGGTTTTGGGATTTTCCCCCAGTTCCCCGGACAGCAGGTAAGCCTCAATGCTGCATCTGTAAATCGCCTGACTGCTTTTGGATATGCCAACCAGCAACTGATTCTTACCAATGACGCGTTCCAGCCTTTTGCTCCTCAGCCTTTTGCTGCTGCTGCTCCTGCCATTCCTGCTGCTTTCGATGCTCCTGCTGTCGATCTCGCTCAAGCTCCTGCGCGAAAGCGCTATAAAAGAGCAAAGGCGAATCCAGTTCCGGTTCAAATGCCAGACCCACTGCCAGTGGCTGCTGTTGCAGCTCCAGAACCTTTACTCGATGCACCAAAGGCGAAAGCAGGAGGCAGGCGGCCCAGACGAAAATGAGAACCGGATTGGCAGTAATGAAGCACAGAGTCATAGTTTAAAATCCATTCCTGGTTCTTCATGAACATAGTGATACTATTCAGTTACTCAGTCAGACCGTCGTGATCAAGCTGATATATGGATCGAACTGCAAATGATACGACCAGCTGGATAAAGTGATCCACAGACAACAAGGCACTCGGATAGAAGCCAAACCACAATGACACACAGACACGGCCAATCAAGTGCATAGTCCAGAGCAACAAAC
>JH392979.1:40389-60066 GCA_000235945.1 Homolaphlyctis polyrhiza JEL 142
CAATCGAATAGAGTGATGCAAGTTGGTCTAGTCGACAGAATCGCACATGTGTATTTTGGATTGATTGTGGCGACAGCCACAAATGTGATGCTGATTGATGCGATGATGATGATGGGAAAGAGAGAGAGAGAGAGAGATGGACTCAACAACCAACAAGCGATGTTGAAGTGCGAAAGTGTGAGTCCTGGGGACGTTTGAGAAATCGATTGATTCGACCTTCGGATCAACAAGTCAAAAGTTGTCGGTCCATTTAGCAACTCTGGGATTAGTCTGTTGATCAACCACCATCAGCAACACAACGTTAGCTCTGGCGTGCGTGGACCCTTGTTCGGATGCAAGCGCCAGGGATGACACAGCCACCACAACTGCAGCGAAGGTTGACGGACCTGACCAATTCGGCTACATCTGTATCGGCGCCAAAAGTCTCCAAAGCGGAGCCTGTGTTGCAGAACTTCTATACAAAGACTGCTCAAGTTATTGTTCAGTCACGCCTCGCTCCCGCCTACAACGGTTCTGACAGCAATAGCAACGATGCCAGTGGCAACGAAAACGGCGGAAATCTCGCAGAGCCTGATAATGCTGCGACTACTGCTGCTGCTGCCAAGTTCCAATCACCATCAGCAAAACTCGATGGCATACCTGCGCAAGGGCCTGCCAAACCTCGCAAAACCAACAAATGGGTACGACGCTTGCTCAGAGATGCTCTTAGATCCAGGCTCACTGCCTCTGCTACTTTTGCGAACGCTCTCGATGATTGACTATTAGGTCTGCTGCTTGCCATGCTGCCAATCAGTTCAACTTGGAGCTTGAGGAAATCGACTCGCTTCGAGAGGAAATGCGGTTCTGGAAACAGCAGATTGCATCAACCGCTCAGTCACCGCCGCTCATCATCGATATCTATCTCGACATATCTCGGCTGACAGACTCGCACCAACTAATGCTCAAGAGCGCTGCATCTCAGCGTAGACTGCGCATTGATAAATCTTTACTTGTGGGTCGAGATTCGATTGGCAGACCCATTCAGAAAACAAAGATCTTACTCGAAACATGGCAATTGACGCTTTCGTACGTTTTTGCCTTCGTGAATCACATGCATCACTGTTTGCATTCAACTTTAAGCTTTGGCGTGGTGACTAAATAATGCAAATCAACTGACATACCTTGCATACCTCTGGTACTTTATTCTGATCGATCTGCGCGGATTACATGCCAATCTCTTTAGACATATGATGCCATCAGCACCGCCAGATTTGCCGATTGTTTATAAGAAGTCAATCGTATTTTTCAGATCACTGTATAGTATGCTTCGACTACTTCCTGCCTATCGCATCTCGCAGACCTTGCGGAAAACAGCCGATTCTCGGTCGCTGTGGTGCGTTGGATACCGCGTGTCAACATCGCGAACGATATATGCAGATGATGCAGGACTGGGTAAGTCAAAGTGTCCAATCGATATCTTAAAAGAGATAAATAGATCTAGTTTTGCGATAGTGCGCGCCTAGATCGCTATAATGGTAAACTGACTAGTGTTCATATTCGAATACTTGACGCAAAGACCAACTGCATTCAACGAGCGATATGCGGCATGGAATATCAGAATGCAACTTTGGCAGTATAGATACACCTCTAGGGTATGTGCTAATGACACCTTCGAATAGGTTTTCCATATATCCGCTGTCGGAAATACTTTGCTTACCATCTATAGACTTGAATCATCGCAGAGTCTTCAATTTGCATGTTGCGTACCGTCTTGAATGCGAGTTTTCAATCGATGGACCAGAAGTTGTACTTAACAACCGGTTAATGGATCTAGAAGAAGGGTTTTTTGCAGCCACCAAGCCTGCGCGGAGAACACCGAGTGAGCAATCGACGGTACCTAGCAACTCACTAACAGGCGATGCAACACAGGAGACGAATAGTGCGCGGAGTCCAGCTAAAGCGCCTTCACAACTGCAGCCTCTGCAACAATCGTCTCATTCTGAGCAACCTTTGCACAGTATGCTGCAAAAACAACAGTCCGCTATCCAGATTCTAGCAGTACCGTTCCCATTAGCAGACTTTCCCGGATATGCTGCTTTTACGCCGCCATCTGAGACATCATCTGTACCACATTCAAGTGGATTTCTTCATCCCAGTCCCCTCCAGGCTGATTCTCTTCCGTTTTCCACAACTGCAGGATCGCAACCGCACGTTGAGCTTGTGGAGCCACTGTTTGCGCTTCCAACAGAAAGTCCGCCGTTTGCAATGTCAAAGATACTTGAGCGAGTCAAGCCAGAGTCACAACCTTCGTGGCAGCAGCAGCAACAGCAGCAGCAGCAGCAACAGCAACAGGTGAATGCAACATCTATGTATTTAGAATCTTATACTCAGTCAAGCTGACACAACAAGGCATGATATATGCTGTAGTGGCTGGCTACTGAAATGAGTCGACCGCACACACCGCTAGATCTTACGCGTCGACCATCATATACATTTTCGACATCGTCACCACTACCACAATCTCAAGACTCGCGCCACTCATCATTAATAGGTCCAACACCACCCCCGCTACTATTCACATCGTCTTTATCGTTTGCACATCCCATTCTACAGTCCTACAAGCTGTCGCCTCCCGTGATGTTTTACAACTCTACAGAGCTGCCATCCCAGACAAGCTCACAGCAGAGTGCCGCTACTGCCGACATTGCTGGATTTCTCCAAGCGACTGAATCCCAATCGACGCCTTTGTCCAAGGGTGCGACCCAAGCCGGCGCAGGTAGCAGCAGATTGACGACAGACAACAACCAGCGATTGATCCCATTTGTTCGTCCAGGACCCAACAGTATTCTGCATGGGGCATCGAGTACATCTGTGTCACGTAGAGTCAAATCACAGGTAAAAAGTCACCAATGGCACTACTGCTTGGCGACCTGTGTGCATTTTCGTACATCTGCTTAGCCGCGGTTGTGTTGGTTGATTTGCTAATCATTGGTTGGACTCGTGATTGCTATATGTGGGGTCTTAACTCAGAGCGCGCTTGCTCGGTTCAAGAAACTCAGAGACACAAACGACACATTTACAGATAAACTGATGCATTCAGACGACTCGGATGTCAAGGAGCATCAACCCACTACATATGTTACCCTGGCAGATCCGATCGCCACAGGCCAGGGGCTGGATCATGGCAATTCTGCTGGATCAGCTGGCTCTCAAGCTATAAGTATGCATTCAGGAAGAAATAAGGAACCTTTGAGCGCTGGCCCGTTTGGCCGTCCTTCTATTGTTGAAGAGACGGAGGGCCCTTCAGATACGACCTTGCCCAGCTCAGGCGCATCTCCAGGCAAATCAATTCAGTATAGCGCCACAGCAATGTCTGGCGTCTTACGTGCGTCACCAGAGAACATATCGGTATCAACACATCATACGAACAAATCGGATGATGGCGCCTCTCGCCTTTCTGCCAGTGCCGCAGCCACGATCAGGAATGCAGCACTAACGGGACTCGGTCATCCAGACAGCCAACAAACTGTCTTTGCTCATATCTCTCAGTCGATACCAAGCGCTGAGCGATCGACCAAGCAGATACCTTCCACGCGAGCGGCTACTTCGCTTCTGACACCCTTTATACATCAACAGCAACACCAGGGTTTACGCGGCCATTCACATCAAGAGACGCTGTCTACAACCCGTGCTAGCCAGTCGTTTGCTCCTGCTCCAAGTCTGCATGGTTCTACTGGCGCCGAAGACTCGCCAAGATTAGGCGATGAGGAATTGCCACAAGATCTAGGTGGTCCAGGTGCCAAATCAAGAGATCCAAGTTCAAACGCTGCAGCAGGAGGCACAGACGAGGCAGACAACGATTTGCTCTTTCAAATGAGTGAAATGGGGATGTGATAATGCCACATGGTCTGAGTTTATAAGTAGATGTATTGTGTTGGTTGAGTGGGGGCAGAGGGAAGACGGGGATAAGAAAACGAATCCTCGCTATCAAAAGGGTCGTTTATGGCTGTGTGTACGACAAATAACTGGACGAATATGACTAGATTGCAAGTGTGTTCACAGAAAAGTTGGTCTTCAGGTCTACAAAACAAAATACAGCCGTGTTATGGAAAGTAAGGAACAGAAAGCATATAAACCAACAGTCCAGTCTGCCTACCTCGTACAGAAAAGTGCGAGGCCGGCTCGAGCTGTTACAGACGTCCAGGGCCTAGACAGGCAGTTGGCGACTGGAGTGTCCTGCTTTGAAGCTGTAAACGCACATTTGCGATGCGGATGACGGGAGTGGCGAGAGCTCAAAGTCGCTGAGTGGCAGTAATAAAGCTGTTTAGATTTAGACAGGGCATTGCGAGACAAGATGCGGAGTATGGCGTGCAATTCAGCAGCTCTAGGTTGAACTATGCGAAACTCGACGCCATCCGATTCAATGTGCGCGAATCGCTTTGGCAGCACGGCTGGCTGCATCCTCTTCATCTTTGCTGCTCACATCCGCGCGATCTAGGGCAGCTTTTCGCTTCCGTGATGCTGTGTTGGTTAGCAGTGAGCCACCCTGCTGTCGGGGAGCACCACCATTGCTTGTGCTTGTGTTGCTTGAGCGATCCATTGCGACTCCGAAGCTAAGGGATACGGCTTTTGGTGTGTCAGGAGCCTGAAGTGCCGAAGAGAGCGTGGCGCTGGTTGAGGGCACTTGAGTTGATGGAAATGGCGCTGGGGTGGTAGGTGCTGCATGAGGGTTCTGGCTGGCAAAGTAGAGCAAGGAGGATACGTCGTCATCCATTGTCATGGCGGAATCTATACGAGGCACGGACCCGACAGCGAGCGCGGCAGACAAAAGTGCTGGGCTCAAGCTGGGGGGAGCAGGAGGAACTGAAGCAGACGCGAATAGCGGGCTTGGGCCAAAGTCACTCTCGATATCTACGTCAGACTCGTGTCCGGTGAGTGTTGGCTCGCTATTTGGTGCAGTAGTGACGACTGACTCTGCGGCAAAAGTCAGTGACTGCGAAAGCGGCGTGGTAGATCGCGGGGTGGCATCTGAAATAGAGAGAGGCGTGTGTGCCGCCACGTCTGAGGATAGAAGAGTGGAGATCTTGGTAGCTTTGCTTGGCTTGTGGCTGCGGGTCTTTTCGGGGGATTTCTTGCCAACCTTGGCAGCTTTCTTTGGTCGTATTCCAGCACTCTCAGCAACACCGGTACTCGTGCCATCGTTCATTGCTGAAAAGTGATGGTTGGCTGTGTGGGCAGTGGTTGAGCAGACGACTGCAGCGGCTGTTGGTTGCTGCTGCTGTTGCTGCTGTTGCTGCTGTTGCTGTTGTTGACGCTTGCCAGCGACATTCGATTTTGACGAGTGAGATTCTTCGACCTGTGGAACATGGACTCCCGGAGCATCGACATAATAGCGCCATTTCCGTGGAACGCCAGATATGTGTGTTGGTTCGATTACAGCCATTTTACCGATAACGGGACGCCGATTTGAAACCTGGCAGCGCTTGAAGTGCTGCGAGATACGCGAGGACACAGTCGCATATGGAGTTTTACCGCTATTGCATAGTCGGAGGAGCACCAAGTTGATCATTTGGGAGAGACACACAGCATAAATGCGCGCAGGAGACAGAGGCAAATGGTGTGGAGTAATGAGCGGCAGTAATCATCGTCAGTCCGAGGTGTTTGCGATACGCCCACAGCAGTTACCTCAGAATCGCGACATACCCGAGTGTTGTTAGCTTGTTCTCGAGGATAAATGAGGCAAGCTCCTTTGGTGTGCTCGGACGATTGCCAATCTTGATGAGAGCCTTGACGACTGCAATTAAAACCTGGTCACGAGCATCATCGCGGTGGATGTCCACATTGATGTTGCGACTGGATGCCAGAGGCAGTTTACTCGCGGCAGTAGCGCCTGAGGCGTCTGGGGTCGTCCCATCCATTGCTGCATCCTCGTGGAATGCTTCAAGCTGGGAAGCGGTAGATTGCGGTCGTGCAGAAGACTGCAGCTCGATAGTAGCGACAATGGACTTTCCCTTCTTCTTTCCCTTGGTCATAACCTTTGGGGTCGGGAGCATCTGGATTTCCGCCGCTGTCAGTGACGACGAAAAGGAAGATGGCGAGGCTGGGGATGCGCTATTCGCGAGCAGCGAGGGGGTTTGCTCGGGTTTTGTATCAGGCTTATTGAGTTGCCGTTTGGATGCAGCCTTTGCAGGTTTTGCGATGGCTGGGGGAGTAGGAGAGGCGCCTACGGCGGGTGCGAGTGCTGACGCGAGGGTGGTCGCATTTGCCGTGCGTGGATGTGCTGTTGTCGAATTAAGCTTTCTCGTTTGTTTCGGCTTTCTGGAGCGCTCTGTTTTGTTGCCCATGGCCGGGGTGACAGCAGACGTTCTTTGACCTTGCTGCTGCTGCTGCTGCTGCTGGAACTGGCCAGACGAAGACGGCAACGAAAACGAAGGATATATCGAGTGGACCAAAACAGAAGCGGCAGCAAGCAAAGCCGGATCCTCGTTGGCGATCAGCTCAGGGCTAAGGTCTGAAAGTTGAGCCTTGGCAGCCATTGTCTTTGTAAGTCGGTTAGATGAAGTGCGGCTAGCTTCTTTAGGGCTGTGGCGACCGGAGAGGGAAGAGGCGGCGACTGTTTCAGTTTGAGATGCAACCGCTCCGTGAGGGAGTGAAGGTGACGATGGGAGTGAGTTTGCAGGTGAAGTTGAGGGTGAGGGTGAAGTTGAGGGTGAGTGCGAGTGCGAGGATGAGTGCGATGTTGCTGGGATTGAGGGGAACGTGGAATGGGAAGCTTGGCAAGTTTGAGCATCCAGCATTCCCATTGTGGCGCCCTCCATTGTCTGCTTCTTGCTGGAGACCTGGCGAGCCTGCATCGACTCCAGCTTGCAGTCCGCAGCAGTGCGATCCAGCCGGTGATCAAGCTGATCTTGCTGCTTCTGGGTAGCCTGAAGCGCAGGCAGCCCCTGCGGTTGGTCGTGGACCTCGAGCCGTGGCTCTTGCTCTTGCTCTTGCTTTGGCCTTGGTTCCTGCGGATGCGATGGCAGCGGCGAAAAGAAGCTCTCGCATGCGTGTGGTGCGAGAGCTGTCTGCGTCGCGACGGCGGCGAGAAGCGGCTGCGGCTGCGGCTGCGGCTGCGGCTGCGACAGCGGCGATACAGCGATTGGCACAGCATGATGCAGGGGATGCAGCGGGTGTAGCGGGTTCAGCAAGCCGGCGGGCAGCTGCGTGGGCGAGAGCGAAGCGACCGTTGTGGCAGTTGTTGCGGCAGTCGATGGATCGTGGGCAGGTTGCTGCTGTGGCGGGTGCAACTGCGACTGAGAATGTGGCCGAGCTTGCGTCTGTGCTTGGCGCAACTGTGCATGGCGCTTCAGCTTGTCCAGCTGTGGCATGGCCGTACAGAGGGCAGTACCAGCAAGCTACACTGCAGAGAACAGGAGAAGGAGAGAGAACAGGAGACAGACAGAGAGAGAGAGAGTGCAAGGAAGGCGGCTTGGTATAAGTGTGTGCAATTGCTGTTGCTGTCGCTGTTGCTGTTGCTGTTGCTGTTGCTGATCAGGAAAGCTTCTTGCACCAAACACCAAACATGCAACATGCAACATGAAACGTATTTGACAACAACTTCGCCCAGGTCAACTCAACCACTATGCTGACGCAGCAGCTTCACCGATAAGCTTGTCCTTGAGGCACTTGATCAGGATTCGCCTTCTGAGTTGCTTTACTAGACGCTGTAAAGTGCAAATACAATACAAGCAGAATATTCTGGCGTTTGTTCGAATAATAGCTGCGAAATGACGGCTGATTGCTTCAAGCATTGGCTCCCTTCATTTGAGATTCTCCGTCCTGTATTGCCATGCAGCCATTACTGTCCGCTTGCAATTGCGCGCAGTTGCACGGACGCTCATTTGATTACTCTTTGCCTTTCCTCCTTCCCCGCTTTCCCTTCCCCTCCCCTTCCCTATTCGCATTTCACACCCTCTCTCTTTGTGGCCCGAAACGGTGCGAACGCGTCTGATTGATGCACATCCTATCATGGGCTTTCTTCCATCAAGTCTGACCTTCCAGACTGTTATCTACAAGGTGTTGCACCCTAAAGACAGTATCAGCTATACGAAAACGATACAGTATTGTGTTCTACTTATCTGAGCAATAACAGCAGCAGAAGCAGTAACATCATTGCAACCCGATTGACGCGACAGCGCGAGCAAGCATACCCGCGACTATCATATCAAATGGAAGCCTTTAAACAACCCGAATCGACGCATATCCCAAACAACAGCAACAATGACAGCAATGTCGTCGCCATCCACAACCAAACAGACCCAGTGAGACTGCAGCAGGGCACACTGACTCTGGAGCCAAACTTCATCAAACATACACCAAACTCTTTGTATACAGCACCTCGTAGACTCTCTGCGGAGGCGCTCGCGCCTGCTTGTCTCATCTCCACCAATGTTTGTGCGACTTCGACTGCTGGAACTACAGAACTGAACAGCAGCAATGTCTTACTACCGCAGCCCGTAGAGCTGCAGATGCATGACACCATCGGATTAGCAATGGCTCCCCAAGATACAAATATGGATCATTTACATCGAAGAACTACAGCGGCAGAGTCCCAAACAACTGCCCAACAAACCCGATTTGTTAAACACGCCGATTCATCTGATACGTTTGTTGAAGCTTCTCAAACCCAACCTGGCGCCTCAGTTAACCTAGAGGATGCGTCCACAAATAGCGAGCGCACCGATGCTCAGTTCATTTCTCGTCTGACGGCAGCGGCTGTTGCTATTGCATCTGAAATCAGCAGTGTTGACCATGACCAAGATCATAGCGAGATTCGCGTGCCTACTTTCCCAAGTCAAGCTACTGCCGCAGCAACAAACCAAGAACTCGTTTCGCAACATTCGGAGAACATACCTGGCCTCCCAAGTAGCCATAGGAGTGTGGAGACAAAGAGTGCGCGTGTCACACAGCATCGAAACAATGCTGCCGTCGAGCCGCTCGTTCCATATAGGATTCCACCGCCTCTTAACAAGCAGATGATGACATTGCGGATGGGCCTTGCTGCTGATATGAACAGGAACAATAACAGTCGCGACAATAATCCACACAACAGTCTTCCAGCTAAACAGGGTATAACGCATCACCAGCTCCTAACAGGGTAAGCATCCTCGCCCTTGTTGCTGCTTTTGTTGTAATGGTTCAAGCACTGCCGAGTAACCTTGAGCCAACCAACGATTTCCCTTCAGAACACCGCCGCCGCAATCACCACAGGGTCCTGGACGGAAAGCTATTGGCGATTGGACACTCGGCAAGACAATTGGCGAAGGCGCGTCGGGCAAGGTCAAACTGGCTGAAAACACGGTCACGGGCGAGCGTGTAAGTGTGGTTGCGTGGTTGCGTGGTTGCTGTGCATTTGTCATTCTCTGACCTAACCGATGGCCTTGCTTCCTTGCGGTTCAGTGTGTCGTAAAGGCTGTGCGCCGACCCAAAATGTCGTCCGGCGAGACTGTGACAGAAGCAGACCTTAAAGTCCTAGGACCTGAGGCTCTCAGCAAGATTTACAAGCGTGAACTGTACATGATCCGCGAAGCTGCGCTGTGCATTCTTCTGGACCATCCAAACATTGTCAGACTGCACTCGGCAGTTTTGGGAGAGAATCACTTTTACTGTTTCTTTGAGTATGTTGAGGGCGAAGATTTGGTTGATTATATTGCGCGCTATGGTCGAATCAAGGAACGTAAATCGCGCAGCATATTCCGCCAAGTTCTGTCTGCTATCGGTGAGGGTCATCACCAGCAATGTATACCTGATGCTGCTAGCTACACCTGTGCTGATTATTCAATCTATTGTGAAACATTCTATAAAAACAAATTCTCAGAATATGCCCATCGCAACAATGTTGTGCATCGCGATATCAAGCTTGAAAACATTCGCTACAATGAGGACACTGGGATTGCTAAGCTTCTTGATTTTGGATTTGCAACATTCCATAGCGAAGACCACCTTCTTCAAACCAACTGTGGCAGTCCATGCTATGCTGCACCTGAAATCTACGATAACCGAGCGTATCGCGGACCTGAAATCGACATTTGGTCACTTGGAGTGTGTATAACTCTTTTAAGATTTTAGTATTCATGCTATAAGCGCGTCGTTTGTTCGCTACGCAGCTTATTACTGACATTGATATTCACTGGACCTGCTATTTGTAAAAGGTGTGTCTTTATGGTATGGTGACAGGGTCTTTGCCGTTTGATGGACCCAACTTCCGCACGCTTGCTGCAAAAGTTCGCGAAGGCCATCTTATATGCCCAACATTTCTATCTGAACAGCTTCGCAATCTACTCATGCTGATGCTACGTACGGTGGCATCTCAGCGCATCACGCTTGCTGGGATACTTGGCCATCCATGGGTCAACGCCACGTTTCCTACTGCGCCTGTTGATGTTCTGATTGACCCAAAGAGATCCCAAGACCCTGCCGTGCCCAAAGATCTTGTTGATCGAGTGCTGAGAGCCAGCATATGCGACTCTGGGTGCTTGCTAATGCAGGTTCTCAAACAGCGAATGCCGCAGCGCAAACTCCAGATTGAAGAGGAATGGCGACACCACGCTGAGAACGCTGCAGGTTCGTCAAGTGGTAGCCCACGTGATTCACTGGCGACCAGAGGCTCAGGAGATGTCCAGTTTCACAACTCTATACAAGCAAACAGAAGCGGTCCCTCCAGAGTTGGCTCGTACGGTGATGGCACAACGGTTGCTTATGAACAGGACACTGATTCATCTGGCGCAGACGAGGATTTTGACGTCAGTGTGCGCGACAAGGGACATGTGTGGTGGAAGCGCCTGTTGAACGGATTCGCCCGCAAGAGCCAAAAACCACAACCACAGCTACAGCCCTACTCCTTAGAGCCCACAGCAACTATTACAGACCAGAACAGCGATGAGCGCCAGCATAGACTACAGATTCCGAGCAGCCATAACCGACTTGGTACAAGCGACGGGCAGAATTTCTTTGGAGGAACTGCTATAAAGGATCTACCGAACCGTGTGGCATCAGTTACTGCTGCTGCTGCGGCAGGCACACGACCTATCCTAACGCGACTCTTCCACAGACGCGTTACAACGGCAAGCGCGTTTGCGAGCAGTTCCCAAGCATCAGACAAGAGCTGCGAACGTATAGCAGGTCAAGGCATCGCAGCTAATGCGTCGCCTGCTGGCAGTGGCACCTACAATGGCGGTCATGAAAATACCCGATGCAACGTAAGCAGCATTGTTCATGGCCGTGCATACACAGGCGCCGATATTCTTGTGGCCAGCGCCGCCAGCGACAAGAAGCGGCGCGAAACTCTTGGCCGAGATTCGAACTCATCCATCCAAGACACAGTCCACGCGGCCATGCTGCTGCCACAAGCCACATCAAGCATTTCACAACATAGAATGGGATGGGCTCATCAGATCTTTGGCAACCGCGGCACGCCTCAGCACCAGCCCAACCAAGCAAATAGCTGGAACGGAAGACCTTGGTTCCCGTTCCGATTCCGACGCAACGGAAACTGAGCGCAAGCCCAAAAATCGAATAAAAGGAGACGCATTCAATCTAGGAAATGAATTTGAGCGTTGGCTGTGTTAATTGAAACAAAGCCAGAGTATGTATGCTTGTAGAGGAGAGAGAGAGGAGTGAGAGAGAGACAGCATTTCGATGATTCGATGGCACGATGGAAACGGCCAAGAGAAGAAACCGAATTTGGGCTTTTCACCCAACAGAGCGAGCGATCATGTTTGCGACATTCCGTCAGAGCCAGCGACTCGCCAGCGCAGGCGCACGCCTGCTAAGCCGCAGCACCCGCAATAGCAGCAGCAGCAGCAGCAGCAGCAACACCCAGTCACAGTCCAGCATGTTCTCGAGCCGCAGCGATGCTGCGCTGTGGCTTGCAAAGGCAACTGCCGGCTCTGCAGCAGTGGGACTCGGCGTCGCTTTTGTGATGGCCGACAAGAAGGCTCTTGGCCTGCAACTGCCGATGCTCGAGGCGCACGCCCTCGCAACGGCCGACGACGGTCTCCACCCACCCCACCTCCCATGGGACTTCAAGAAGCTCTGGACCACCTTTGACCATGCCGCGTGAGTCTCGCTTTCCCGCTCAGCCGCCTGTCTTCTGTTCCTGTGGTGTTCCTCAGCCTGCCCTCGGTTGTCTTTCGTCTCTGCCGTCTTGTCTTGCATGGCTTTCCCGTTCCTTTGTTGTGTGTCGGGAAACAGCGAATGCTGACCAACTACTCGTCCCAATGGCTTGCCAATACGATCGGCTGGCGCATGCGTACCATTGCAGCCTGCGCCGTGGCTATCAGGTGTATCGCGAGGTGTGCTCTGCCTGCCACTCGATGGACTACATCTACTGGCGCAGCCTTGTTGGTGTCTCGCACACCGAGGAGGAAGCCAAGGCAATGGCTGCCGAGTACGAATACAAGGACGGCCCCGATGAGACTGGCGAGTACTTCATGCGTCCTGGAAAGGTGAGACCATCCTGCAGACCCAGCAAATATCTGGCATGCCGATTCATTTTACAGGCAGGCTGTATGTATGGGCGACTGACGCTGATGCATTTAATCGCTGCTCGATTGATCAAAACTGCGGCTTTTGGTCTGTTACACTTCTGGATGCGCGTGCGTCGCTGATCGCCGTAGCTCTCCGACCCAATGCCTCGTCCTTACCCCAACGAAGAGGCTGCCCGTGCTGCAAACGGAGGCGCCTATCCTCCCGATCTGTCGTGCATCGTGCGTGCTCGCCACGGTGAAGCTGTAAGTACCAGAGATATGCATTACATTATTTTGCCCATTCCAACATCGCGACAAAATGCACTGGTGTTATGTCGCATAACATTACATCGTATAGCATCGCATGACATTGTAGCCATGTAACTCGATCTAATACGACATGGTTCTTTCAATGCTATTCTTGCTTCATGTGTCACTACTGGTATGAATTCATAGGACTACATTTTCTCGCTCCTGCTTGGTTATTGCGAGCCGCCTGCAGGCGTCAGTGTTCGTGAGGGTCTGCACTACAACCCCTATTTCCCTGGCGGCGCCATTGGCATGGCCCGTGCTCTGTATGACGAGGTAGTCGAATATGAAGACGGTACGCCAAACAATGCTTCGCAGCTTGCCAAGGACGTTACCCAGTTCTTGTCATGGGCATCGTACCCCGAGCAGGATGAGCGCAAGAAGTTTGGTCTGCAAACTATTGGTGTCACGGCAGTTATGCTTGGCTTTGCAATCTGGTGGAAGCGCTTCAAGTGGAGCCACATCAAATCCAAGAAGTTCGTGTACAAGCGTCCCACTGTGAGTTGAACGCTGTGCTCGACATTAAGCCGCATGATTCTGCTGGCTAATCACGTCAGCAACCGATACTAACTGAATATGTTGATAATCTTGTCCATTGCTGCGTCCTTTCAAACCAACGCAAAATAGATTCACGACATCTGAAGCATTCCACAATCATCTCGGCAATAAAAAGTTGGCCACAGGCTTTATCGTTTCATTTAGTCAAATATGTTTATGGTGACTGGCGTGCTGCCTTGAAATGGAGAGAAACGAAAACCAAAGCCAAAGAGTGTCTTCGATTCCTGTGACATTAATCCTTGGCCATTTCAACAATAATGTTCTTTGCGTAAGATGGAAGAAGCGCTTGATTTGGACTCAATTCTGGCAGAACTGGATACGGACCAAGCCGGGTCAAGGTATGTCACCTCCACACACTAATGTGGTAGCGACACAATTACAGAAAGCAGCATCAGCGATGCCAGAGTAAAAAGTGAATAGAAGCGTGTAATTGATGAGAGCTGACAGGAAAGCAACATCATATCTGCTGTGACTGGCAAAAACGATCGATCCAGGACGCACATGCTCGTGTCAGGGACCAACTCGATTCCATCAAAAGCAACCACGTTACAACAAAGCCAACCACGAACAGCAGAAGCATCGACAGTCTCCGCACTGGTGAAAACGGGAGCATCAACACGCACAATCGAAGCAGTAGATCGACGGATTGGCACATTGAGTAAAACAGCCACAAACGCGACATCGCAGTCGGCATCAGCAATACCCCAAGCCATCTCAAATCCAACATCACGCAGCGATGCGACTTCAAACGCAACAGCACACATAACAAACAAAGTTGTCACTATTGCGGCAGCAGCGAACAAACTCCATTTCAGCAAAAAGGTTTTTGGACGAGGAGGGGGGGGGGGCATATCTTGCATTATTATCAAGATTTCTATAAAAGCTCATCATCCATCGATTCTCTGGTAACCGCACGAGCTAACGCATCAATATGTTAATTTGGCCTTGCTATTGTCTTGTTTTTTTGGAACTACGTGAAATCGTTAGACAGACGATGATCTTGAGAGTCTGCTTGATGAATTGAGTCCGATCGATGCGACTGATTCGTCGTCGAATCATCAGCAATCGCAGCCGCAATCGCAGCCGCAATCGCAATCGCAATCACTTTCATTATCGGCACCCTCACGATCTCGAGTGAGCACACCTTCTTCTGCAGCTGATGAAACTGAAGGGCTTGCTTCATTAAAGGAGCTAGTATCAGCTCTACCTAAAAAGGATGCTTCTGCTATCAAGAGCAAATCGAGTTCAACTCCACCTTCAGTATCTATCAAAAACAAGTTTGTACCATTTGAACAAGCGTGTATTCTGTGCTGTTTTCGCTGTTTTCTATCCCCGACCACCACTGATCACCCTCCTCTGGGTCACTGTTTTGATAACAACCAAACAACTAACCACGTCTATTGTTATCTTGGGAACCTCCAAACTGATGGCAGGTGTACCAATCCGCTTCTGGGAAATGCAACAGAGATCCAAGGGTTCCAGCTTGCCTGTGATCGTCTCCGTTGCATCTCGTGTGACTTCAAATGCATCGAGTTTGCCGGCATGGCATGGACTTCACAATGCAACTATCTGTTTTTTCGAAACTATATGCCAGATCGGGAGAAACTTGCAACAAATCTAGTTCCAAAGCGAGGTAAGCATCATTCTTCTCTTCTAACGCGCTGTCAGCTTGCAGCTGATGCTTGTTGTGGCAGAGGTTTATTGCTCTTCACAGAGCTGTTGCTTTAACTGGAGGTATTGAGCCTTGATTCTCTTGCAATGACTGACCATAGTATTCTCTGTTTTTGTACACCTCGCTTCAGATGTAAAGTCGTATTGCTGCCAATGTTCATGGATCAGTGTGCCAAAGACCATCGCAGTTGCAAGCACCACGAATCTCAAATGGGTCTGTGGTGGACATGAATGAGGAGTATACATGCAATAAAAGCCAAATCAGATCTAATCCAAAAAGATTGCGTTGATTGTGCGGCATCTATTCTTGCGACTCTATGAGACTGGATGAAGATAGTAGAGAAAGCGGGTTGATCTGATTATTGTAATCCAAGCGATGATTGTTGTTTAATAGCATTATCCTGTTTATTGTTGTTTTTCCTCAGAGGAGAGAGGGATGTTGTGTATGGATTCTCCCCCTCCCATCCAACTCATTCTTTCGCCTTCTGCGATGGGATCAACGACATATTAGACCAATACGCTCGCGCAACTCTTTATCATCTTCTTCGGCCCGTGGTAGCTGTGCCCACAGCAGTGTTTGTGTTCTTGATGAGTCCATGCGCTCGGCAGGAAGAATCTCTGCTAGATGGAACATCCAAAAGTGACCATTGTTGCATGCATCAAGGCAGCTTTCGCATGGTTGTGATACGTGGTACCCTAGTACATTCCCGCTGGTTGTGTTTGTTAGCACATGAGAGTGCACAAAGCATTTTTGGGATCTCGCCACAAGTTCAGTTGGGGAGGGGGGGGGGGAGGCCAAGTTTTGCGACATCTGTTCTTACCATCCGAGACAAGCGACATCCCGAATGCGGCATTGGCAGTTGCGGGTCTGGTAGTCATCAAGCACAAGCTGGACACCTGGCAGTGAGATTCGTATACAGGGTGTTTTTACCAAGGATCAGAACTGTCAGCACAAGTATGCCGAGCCGCGACCATCCTTTTCTCAACGGAAACAGCTCTCCTCCTCCCCATCTAAAAGGAGTTTGTATCGAATCACTTACCAAAGGGTGGCAGATCTGTTGAATACAATTCGACCTGGGCATTTACATCATTGACATTGGGTGAGACATTGGATGAGTATAGGGATTCGCTGTGTCTGCAACAATACTAGATTGTAGGGTGGCAGTGGGGTTTGCAGAATCTTACATTTGTGTCTGCGAGAAGTATGGCTTTCATACCCCTCTTGCACACGAGGACATTGCAGTGGCGGCAAGAGATCTCACACACAATCTTGGAACGAAACTGTGGACGGACCTGCAGTTGCCGCGACCCGCCTGGTGAAGCGCTGGTGGGTCGTGCGGGTCCATAGGGATAGCTATGGGGAGTCTGAGTTGAGTATTGGGAAAACTGCGGATGAAACAGTGTTTGCATGAGTGAACCAGATGATCCGTAATGGAGAGATGAAGGGTTGTAACGTGGGCCGGAAGGAATATGGCCGGGATGACTGGCGCTTGTAGATCCTGGATATAGGACGGTGCGACCATATGAGATTTGCGATGTATCATGTCTTGCTGTCTGACTGGCCGCTGTGTTTCCAGAGCCATTCGCGCTGGTACTGCTGCTGCCGATGCGTGAGCCAGCGAATGTGTTCGTGCTTGTGCTTGTGCTCGTATTCGTGCTTGCATTTGTAACGATGGGATCATTCACAGGAGAATCGTTTTGTCGACTTTGTGACGAGAGGGCGATGCTTGTTGAGGGAGATCTGCCTATGAACGACAGAGGAGGACTGCGATCGTCGTTGGCGGTGCTGCCGATAGCATGGCTGGCAGAGATATTGTCCCGCATAGGTGCGGCCCTGGCGCTGTTGCCTGAGATGCGAGGGTTTTGCATAGGAGTAACGACGAAAGAGCAGCGATCTAGAGGGGTGGATCGAAAAGTTCTGGATTTTGGAGTTGTTGATTGCAATCTGCCAGAGCGCATCGCTCTTTGGGAGTTCTGGCGCGAGCAAGCCGCCATCCAAGACAAGCCAGAGACGAGAGTTGGCGGACGCGATCTGGGCTGAGCTTTTTTGTCGCCAAGATTGCAGAGTCCGCTCGATTTGTGCAGAGTCGCCATGGCACCAACCAAGGCACCATCCCCTGCGGCAGCGACAGCAGCACCAGAATCAGCAGCAGCAGCAGCAGCGTTGTTGCGCAAAGCAACGCTCAGGACCGTGGTTGTTGCTCTGATCATTGACTTGCTCGCCTTCACCATCATCCTGCCGCTGTTCCCACGCCTGATTGCACATTATGAAATCGTCGACGGCGGAGACCCGGTTAGTATGTCTGCCTGGCTGCCTGCCTGCCTGGCTGATCGAGGCAGTCAAGCGCTTACTATCTCTAGCTTTACTGACTATCTGTCTCTCGTTTGCACGTTGTGTCTTGGCAGACATCGTTTTATTACTCGGCAGCAGCCCTTGTGCGCCGATTCCGTGAAGCTATTGGAGGCACGGGTTCAAGGCTGGACATTGTGCTCTTTGGTGGAATGCTCGGCTCCATGTTCTCGCTGCTACAGTTCATCAGTAGTCCTATCATTGGCAAGTTGAGCGACCAATATGGACGGCGGAACGTGCTGCTTTTAAGCATGGTGGGAAAGGCTGTGCAGGACTTGAGAGATGTATCTGGCTTGCCGGCTGACCAGCAGTGTGTCGGTGATTTATACAATGCCTCACTGCACACAGATTGGCAATGCGATCTCAACATTGCTATGGATCTTCTCTGGATCCTTTCCTGTGTTTGTGATGTCGCGCATTGTTGGCGGTCTGACAGAAGGAAACGTACAAATGTCGATTGCAATCATCTCTGATATCACGCCGCCTTCTGAGCGTTCTAAAAACTTGGTTTGTTATCTGCGTTTGTCTCAGCGATGATCGCGTAAAGCTGCTTGCTGGTCTTTTCTTACAATCTGACGATGCTGCCCTGGTGTTTGGTTTTTTAAAAAAGGCATGGGTTGGGATCTCATTTGCGCTTGCATTTACGCTTGGTCCGCCGCTTGGTGCATATCTGTGCTCGTTTGATCTGCACAAGGCGTTTCCAGATCTGCCGATCAATAACTACTCGAGCCCTGCACTGTTTGCGTTTGTCCTGATCATCATCGAAACGGCATACCTCTTTTTGTATTTGCCAGAAACAAACAATGTCTTTAAAGCATCGCAGACAGAAAGTGTCGATCCACAGGGTGCAAGCAAAAAGACCCGATTATCGCCATCAAGCGACTCTGCGCGCACATCAAACCAGCGCCTGGCTATTCTATCGCTGGTGCACTTTGTGTTTTTATTCAGCTTCTCGGGCATGGAGTTCACACTCACGTTCTTGACACATGATCGCTTTGATTTCACACATGGGCAGCAAGGAAGGTTACTTGCGTTCATGGGTATTCTTTCTGCAGCAATACAAGGCGGATATGTGCGCCGCGTCGCTCACAAGTATGTCTCTGAGCAAACCCTTGTTTTCCAAGGCATTCTGTCATGCGCGATTGGTCTTGCAATCGTTGGCCAGTTGGCAACAACCACAACATGGCTTTACACTGGAGCAGCGTTCTTGGCGTTCACGAGTGGAACAGTGGTTGGCTCACTGACATCGCTTGCCAGTCTAGTGTCATCAAGCGAAGCCTCGAGCTCAAAGTCAGACAGCGACGGCCTTTCAGATCTATCCGAGCATGCTGACGACAATCGGGGTCACTTGCTTGGTAAATTCAGGTCGATGGGGCAACTGGGTCGCTCGATGGGTCCGTTGGTTGCGTGCAGTGGCTATTGGATCATCGGAAGTCAGAGGGTATACTTGCTTGCCGCTGTTGCCATGCTTCTGCTTGCGATCGCTGTCCATATTCTCCTTCCGCAGCGACCCTTGCGGAGCAAGACCAAGCAGGAGTAAAGCAAGCTGCATGAATGAAGATTTGGTCTAGCAAACCGCCCTGGCGTCCAGACTGTGTGCAAAGGCTGCGCTGGGTTCATGTGTGTTGGTATACTCGACAAACCCGGCATTCTGGATCAAGCAGTTCTGAAGATGAGATGCGTGGGATATTCTGGAATTTAGTCCACACCACAACACAACACAACACAGCACAACGCAGCGTTGAACACATGCCATCCAACATGACCAGCGAGGAGACAGCTATTGCCACGGCGCCCGCCACCACACACCATGTCTGCAACTGCGGCAGCAGCTGCACTTGCACGGCCAACGGCAAGGCCTGCGCCTGCGGCAGCGGCAGCACCAACAACAATGCTGAAACAAGTGCTGAGACAGCTGAGCCAACTCACGCTGCTGACTCTGCCGACTCCGCCGCTATCGCGTCCGCCGATGCCCACGCATCCAGCAAGCCAGAGGAGCCTGTGGCCGAGATCGAGGCGACCACACACCATGTCTGCAACTGCGGTAGCAGCTGCACTTGCACGGCCAACGGCAAGGCCTGCGCCTGCGGCAGCGGCAGCACCAACACCAACACGCAGCCTGCTGTCTCCGCTTCTGTCTCTGTCTCCGCCGTTGAAGCGCCTGCGTCTGTTGTCGCTGCTGTCTCTGCCACGGAAGAGACCCCCGCCACTGCCGCGCTCAAGCGCAAGGTGGACGAAACCATCGAGACCACCGAGATCGACAAGGCCACTGGCGACCACCACCAGCAGCAGCAGGAGGAG
>JH392979.1:60166-77295 GCA_000235945.1 Homolaphlyctis polyrhiza JEL 142
TGTCTGCAACTAGCGGTAGCAGCTGCACCTGCACAGCCAACGGCAAGGCCTGCGCCTGCGGCAGCGGTAACACCAAAAAGTCAAAGGCAGACTCGACGGAAGTCGCTGCTGTATCTGTCTCACTCAATGCTGCTGCTACTGCTGCTGCTGCTGATGGCAGTGCCATTGCTGCTCCAGCTGCCCAGCCAGACATTGCCAGCAACTGATCTGCCCCTCATCATCCCGCAATGCCCAATCTCATTGCCCACATCCTTCTTATCGGAGTCGATTCCAATTAATGAAGAAAAACTTTTCCATCGAACCGATATGCTGCGACTTGGTGCTTCTCTTGCCTCTGCTGCGCTACATAGACTGCGTGTGAGCGCTGCGCCTGTACCCTCGTCGCTTGCGACATTGCTTCCGCTATCACAGACAGCTGCTGGCCATGCTACTGTGCAGCTGCGCTCTTTTGGGTATGCGTTGGTGACTGGTTGCCCCAAGTGCCTCCTCGTGATCTTGCCCAAAGCTGCTGTCTGCCAGCCTGCTGACCCAAATGTCATGGCATCCTTTGCTTCGCTGGGACGACCGACTGCGACTGCGACTGCGACTGGGACTGCAATGACCAACGATGCCCTTGCCTACTCATAGCACATTCAATGCTGGTCGATCTGTATTTCCAGCAACAGCAGTCGCTCGGAGCACACCCACCATGACTGCCCACACCAACCAAGCATCGACCGTAAAGTAAGTGTCGATCAAGAAACGATTAGAAATACAAAGCATTCCGGTAGTAACGTAGCTTCCTGGTGAACCATGCCGATCGCGGCTCATCGGTACTGCTGGTAGCCTCTTTGCGCCAGGCTCAATGCAGGTACGCCATGCCACCTACGGCCAAGAGTATAATCCAAGCACACTTATCCGTAAGCGCCGATTCGGTTTCTTGCGAAGACTCAGAACTCTTGGCGGTCGCAAGATCCTCAAGCGTCGCATGCTCAAGGGCCGCAAGTGGCTTTCACACTGATATTGCAGCGAGCAAATGAATAATGAATCTGCTATGAATCGACTCAAGGCTGTGCCTGGATTGTTGGATGGATTGTTGGATGGATGGATAGAGTTGCTGCCGCCATTCACCAAAATCAATGATGCCGCCATTTTCCAGAGTTTGCCCTCTCCAAAAAGGTGCGAAGCCTTTGTCATCCTCCCGTTCCTCCTCCTTGCTCTCTCTGTTCTCTGCGTACGTCGAGCATGAGCATGAGCATGAGCATGGCTCTGCTGTTGCTGCTGCGACCGTGACCGTTGCTGCCACTACCACTGCCACTGCCACTGCTCATGCAAGTCATGCCGCCACAATTGCCAGCGTCAGCGAACAACGTGGCTGTCGTGGCATTGTGGCACGCCGAGCAAGCTGTGCACTCTGTGCAAGCGGTTGGCGCTTTGCTGGCTGCCGCTTCTCATCCCTCCAAATATTTTTGTTCATCCCTCCATCCGCTCGCCCGCTGATCCGCTGATCCACTCATCCACTCATCCGCTCATCCGCTTTCCCCACGACTGAATGCATGATTCTCGATAACGGCCATACTTGCCAGTCAGCAGCAATGACCAAGTCTACCAACATCAACACCAACCCCGTCCAAGACCCCGAGCTCAGCGACTTTGTGCTTCGTCTTCGCAAAAAGACCGAGGACACTGCTGCCCACAAGAATGCTGTGGACTCATACTCCAAGTTCTGGGAGGCCGATCAGACCAAGGAGGGTCTTGCCAACAACGAAAAGTCGGTTGCTGAGCGCCGTGCCAAGTCGGATGTGATCACCAACCATTACTATGACCTTGCGACCGATTTCTATGAGTATGGTGAGAGAGAGACAGAAGCAAGAGGCGAATGGGCTTGGTTTCAAATTGTGGTCGTCTCTCGAAGCTTTCTTGGCTGCAGCACAGCATAGATATGGATTGGGAGGCGTTCGGCATTGAGCTGCAATTGAGGCCTTGATGCCTCGACGCTGTTTTGGAAGCGAGTTTGGCATGCTTATTATGCTGACCGTAACAGACCAATCAGCAGCATCCTTCTTTCACGTGAATAGCTGCTGACCCATCGAGCTTTGTGGTCTTGCTCTTGCTTCTATCCCTGCTTCTCTCACTGCATCGGCCGCTCTCATGCTCTACTCACAGGCTGGGGCACCTCGTTCCACTTTGCTCAGATGTACCGCGACTCGACTTTCCGCCAGTGCATCTCGCGCCACGAAGACTTCCTTGCTCTCAAGCTTGGTCTCAAGCCTGGCCAGCAGTGCTTGGATGCTGGCTGCGGTGTCGGTGAGTGAAGCAGTTCGAGTGCACTAGCTGCTGCTGCTCAGTCAAGCTTGCTGACTGCTTTGCATCGCACGCTTGCACTGCTTGATCTGCTTGAATCAACAGGCGGTCCTCTCCGTGAGATCGCCAAGTTCTCTGGTGCAACTGTGACGGGTCTGAACAACAACGAGTACCAGGTCAAGCGCTGCGACTACCTTGCAAAGAAGTACAACATGTCGGATCTCTGCAAGGCTGTCAAGGTGCGTATATATTCATGCAATCAATGCGACTCGAAGATTGCCAAGGCTGTAACTGATTCCACTCTGCTGCTATCTCGGCTGTTATGCATGCAAACACATACAAAGGGCGACTTTGAGAAGATGCCTTTTGCTGCAAACACCTTTGATGCCGCTTACTCGATTGAAGCTTGCTGCCACGCTCGTAATCTGGAGCATCCTTATGGCGAAATCTTCCGTGTCCTCAAGCCTGGCGGTCACTTTGCATGCTACGAGTGGCTGACCACTGAGGCATATGACGAAAAGAACCTCGCACAGAAGAAGATCATTCACGGCATTGAGGTGCGTAACTCTTTCCAACTGACTGTGCCTGAGAAATTCTATCTTCTGACTGAAATGCGCATGCTGTTGGTTCACTGAATGCAGGAGGGCGATGCCATTGCCAAGCTGGTTTCTATTCCAGAATGTCTCCAGGCTCTTCGCAACGTTGGTTTTGAGATTGTGGAGTACTCTGATCTCGCCGACCCCAAGTCGCACCTTGCTTCCTCGCAGGATCCCTGGTACACTCCTCTTAAAGGCACCTACTCGCTTGACTTTGAGAGTCTCTACCGCTGGCGCATGACTCCTATTGGCAGCTTGTGAGTGCAGCTTTGCCTGACTTTGCTGAACGCCCCATATTTTGTGCAAACGAGTATGGAATGGCTAACTTGAATGGTCTTCACATCCAGCATCACCGACATTTTCGTGTTGATTCTCGAGACAATCGGCCTTGCTCCTCCTGGCACCCGCAAGGTCTCGAAGCTGCTGCAGAAGGCTGGCAACTGCCTTGTTGCTGGTGGCGAGCAGCACATCTTCACTCCCATGTTCTTCTTCCTTGTGCGCAAGCCCCTTAACGCGTAAGAATAAAACCGCGCATGCTTTAACCACTCTATTTGCACAAGCGTACTCAGATAGTCCTCATTCAGTAGTAGAGAGAGGTGGTGGCGCTGGCGGCGGCCGCAGAGTTCTGCGATTGTGGCATCGGTTCCGATTGTGGTTGAGTGTTTTCGGTGCCCGGGATGAGAAGCGCCGAGACGAGTTTTGATCGCACAAAAGCCAATTTTGACCGCGTTTCAGCAGTTTATCCTCCGCTTCCATCAAACCAAAAAATCTGAACAAGGTGCGAGCAAGATCGCCAGTGCGATCCCAAGTGCGAATGTGACTGGAATCGCGATCACAGTTGCTTTCTCATCCGCCACGCACTTGCTCCGCCTGCACGTTGCTGTTCAGGAAGGATGGTCCCCGGACCGGCACCCACAGCTCATCGTTGCAGTCAACAGCAACGGCAACAGCAGCAACGGCAGCTACCGTTGTAGCAGGCTCCGCTACTGGATCCTGTCTGCCCAGCTGTGTACAGCACAAGCTGTGCTGTGGCCAACGAAGCCGAGAGAAGACCGCCAGCCTGACTCCGCTGGAACAAGCTGCAAGATCCTGTGTTGTGTTGTGTGTGCTGCTGTCGCTAAGCGGACCTTGACCAGCTAACTGCCATGCTCCCCTTCCCCTGTGCATCTCCCCTGCTGCTTACAACTCTCTCCCACCAACCCAACGCAACCGAATCCAACCCAACCCATAGCATCCTCTTGGAAATGACCATTACCGAGACTCCCACCCCCGTCCAAGACCCCGAGCTCAGCGACTTTTTGCTCCGCCTGCGCAAAAAGACCGAGGACACTGTTGCCCACAAGAAGGTTGTGGATTCATATTCCAAGTTCTGGGATGCGGATCACTCCAAGGAGGGTCTCGAGAACACTGAAAAGTCGGTTGCCGAGCGCCGTGCCAAGTCGGACGTCATTACCAACCACTTCTATGACATGGTGACGGATTTCTATGAGTATGGTGAGTGATGGCAAGCGAGTGGGAGAGAACAAGTGGGAGAGAAGTGGAGCTTGGCGATCTCGCTGTGATTTTCTGGCTGCGGCCGAGCGGATTGCCGCTCTCTGGCACAAGGCGGCGTTTGTCTGCGACGCTGCTGCGGTCCTCGGTCCTCGGCCCTGCCTGGTGCGGCTCTGCTGCTGCTGCAACCGCAGCCGCTGTCTGCTACTGTGCTGCCTGCGTATCCGACTGTCTGTTTGCCGGGTAGACTGTTTAGCCAATTGACTGACAATCGATGCTGTTCGCTGCCTGCTCTCTCTGCGAATCGTTTTGCCCATCGGCTCATCCGCTCTCTGCTGCTCACGTGCTCGCTGTTTCCCGCTACTATTGGCTCTTGCTCTTGCTTCTCCTTCGGCTCTTGCTCTTGCTCTTGCTTCTATCCCTGCTTCTCTCACTGCCTCGGCCGCTCTCATGCTCTACTCACAGGCTGGGGCACCTCGTTCCACTTTGCTCAGATGTACCGTGACTCGACTTTCAAGGAGTGCATCTCGCGCCACGAAGACTTCCTTGCTCTCAAGCTTGGTCTCAAGCCTGGCCAGCAGTGCTTGGATGTTGGCTGCGGTGTCGGTGAGCTTCAGTCACTTTGTGTTGTGCCATGTCACAAAGACTCTGCTTGTCCTCTTAGACAACGATCACTCTATGAAACTCCGCCTGACTCCGAAATCTTGATCTGCTTGAATCAACAGGCGGTCCTCTCCGTGAGATCGCCAAGTTCTCTGGTGCAACTGTGACGGGTCTGAACAACAACGAGTACCAGGTCAAGCGCTGCGACTACCTTGCAAAGAAGTTTGGTCTTTCCAGCATCTGCAGGGCCGTCAAGGTCTGTTGATCCGTCGACCGTCATCCATGTTTGCACCACCATTTACCGACAGTGTGCAGTACGATAGATAAGGAGACTGACTGTGTCTTGTTGCTTAGGGTGACTTTGAGAAGATGCCGTTCGCAGACAACTCTTTCGACGCCGCTTACGCGATTGAAGCTTGCTGCCACTCTCGTCGCCTTGAGAACCCCTATGGCGAAGTCTTCCGTGTCCTCAAGCCTGGCTCGTACTTTGCGTGCTACGAGTGGCTTACAACCGCTGCATACGACGAGAACAACCTCGAACAAAAGAAGATTGTGCACGGTGTCGAGGTAATGCCACGCTGCGACTTGCCGTTCCAAATGCCTCAAGTCTATACTTGCTAACCACTGTACTGTGGCTCCTCTGTGGATGTGACGGGACTGCCTCTGAATCAATCAATAGGAGGGCAACTCTATTGCCAAGATGTACACCATCCCGCAATGTCTGGCTGGTCTCAAGCGTCTCGGATTTGAAATCATTGAATACGCAGATCTTGCCGATCCAAACTCATCTCTCGCTGAAGCCAAGGACCCATGGTACACTCCGCTCCAGGGCAGCTACTCGCTCAACCTGGAGAGCTTGAACCGCTGGCGCATGACCTCGCTTGGCCGCAGGTTAGAATTCATTTGTCTGTTTGTCTTGTCCTTCATACTTGCTTTGACTGTTGACTGACAAGACTGAATACGCCTTGCATCGATCTCAGTGTCACGGATGTGTTTGTGTGGGTCCTGGAAACCCTGGGCATTGCACCACCTGGCACACACAAGGTTTCGAACCTGCTGAACTTGGCTGCCGACTCATTGGTCGCTGCTGGAGAGCGCAACCTATTTACGCCCATGTTCTTCTTCCTTGTCCGCAAGCCTCTGGACGCCTAATCGATCTTCCATTGATCACTTTCTTCTCTCTTAACTTGGATTCTCACCCTCACCCTCACCCTCACCCTCACCCTCTGGACGCCCCTTTTTTCTTTAGTCTTCCCTCCCTCTGTCCCACTCGCAAAATCAACTCACTGCAGGCTCTAATAAAGCTTGTTTTTGATAATTTGATCGCGACCGCAGTCTGAATATCTCACATATATACACGCTATCCCCCTGGTACCTCTTCTCTTGAATAAGAGCCAATAAGGCGAGAGTGCAAGTAAAAAGAGAATGCTTGCATTCATTGAGAGAAGAGGACGAAGAAGAAAAAGAAGTTTTGGGGGGAAAGAAATAATAGGAAAAGGGGAAGGGGAAGGGGGAAAGGATGGTAAGGGTGATTCTCCCTCCTCGACAGATTACGAGGGAGAACGGATAAAAGGAGGAGGACGACGACGACGATAACGACGACAGCAACAGCGTAGGTGTGTAAGAGAATGTGTGTAAGAAGTGGAAAGGACGGATGTGATTTTGAAAAGGGAGATCGAGTGATAGAGAGAACCAAGGTAAATGGCATACGTCCTTGCCGCAACTACAGATGCATGGAAAGGAGTAAGAGGGAAAGAAGCAGCGAGAGATAGAGAGTGTGTGTGTGCGTGAGAGAGTGAGAGAGTGAGAGAGATAAGGTTGTGGATGGTGTTGTTTTTTCTTTTGTATTACAGGAGGTTGCACTTCTTCTTATCCTTTTTGGGTGGCTCTAGTGCTGCAATGATGGCCTCATCAAAGACGTTCTTGAGACCCTTTTGCGTGAGAGCAGAACACTCGAGGTATTTGACAGCCTGAAGCTCTCTTGCTAGACGCTCGCCTGACTCGACCGTGATGGGCCGCTGTCGGTTTTTGGCGAGTTTCTCAATCGTGTTTGCGTCGTCTCGCAAATCGACTTGTGTGCCGACTATAATGCACGGCACGCCTGGGCAATGATGTCGCACCTATCGAGTATAAGGGAGATCGAGTTGATAGATGTATATATATTGTATATACTATTAGTATCAGGTTTTTGTTTAAACCAAAACTTGGTCTTTAACTCTACCGATGCAAGCATGCATGGCTGTGTGGATATCATGAATCGGACCAACACAAGATGCCGACATAGATATCCCTGTGGCATCATACACAATAGCGCATCGCACAGAAACCAACAATGGTGGGAAATGCACAGCCTACCTCTGGGAACCACTTTTCCTTGACGTTTTCAAAAGATGCTGGAGATACGACTGAGAAGCAGACAAGGAATACATCGGTTTGTGGGTACGACAATGGACGAAGACGATCATAATCTTCTTGTCCAGCAGTATCAAACAGACCAAGTGTATATGGATCATTTCCCTATAGGTTTTTTATAGACACGTGCAAGTAAGTTCAGATAAACAGGCAGTGATTGTCAGTATGATGGTTCTACATAATGTGGTAGAAGGAAAACATGTTTCTGGTTGCAGCATTGCAAGCATCACTGTTGCAGAGTTCAATCGTGCTAATGCTGCCACTGCGATGCGATCCCTCCATCGTCCCCTGCTCTGATCTCATCGTCGTCTGTCTCGCGTTATCCACTGCTGCTGCATCGTGTGTTTGTCAAATCTACAATCGGCCGAGTGGTCTATCTGAAAGTTGTGACAGAAATAAGCGCTATTGTTGAGCTCCTTTTCGATGTGCATCTACACAGACGCATATCGCATACTGTCGGAAGCCGTCTGGGTTGCTCGAGAGCAGCAAAGACCATAGTCAAATGATTTCCCGTGTCTACAGATCAGCCAGATACGCCATGTGCCACTAATTCTTTGCTGGTCACAGTGCCAAGTATCCACGCTTTAGGAGAAGGTGAAGGAGTGGTTGCGCAACCGCAGAGCATAATACACAAGGCAGGACAAGAAGGATGATCGAAAGATGATTGTATGATCTTGTAGATATGGAAGCTGAGGACCAGAAAGAGCAAGTTTGGTATGGCGAGGGTTTGCTTGTGGTTGTTGAGAAAGAGCGCAGATGCAGCCACTTTGCAGACAAGGAGGAGGGTGGATTGGCGAGGAAATCAAGTGCGAACGAGCAAGCCAACAGACGCAAAACGTGAAGCGCGACGAACAATAATAAGACTGAACAAGCCGACCGAGATTCCGACGGACTAACGTGCTGGCAGGCGACAGGGCCGGCGAATGGCTGACGCAGAGCAGCAGCAGATGCAGAGACTGCCAGAGGAGGAGGAGAAGAGAGAGAGAGGACGCGCCAGTGGAGCATATCCGGACAGCGAGCCGATGCGCGCATACGCACATACGCATGCGCCAGCGGACAAGCGACAGATGGCGGCACCAGCGAGTCCCAAACAAAGCAAAAGTTTTGCTTTCTGTCTGCGCAGATATTCAAAGGAAAGGAGAACAGAAGCCACTCACAATCATGACGGTCACGGCGTAGTTGTCAAAGACTGTAGGAACATATTCTGAGGGAAACTTGTTTGTTGTGTATGAGATGAGCAAGCACGTCTTTCCGACTGCACCGTCGCCAACAACGACACACTTGATGGTCTGCATGTCCTGCGCTGTTGATTTTGCTTTTGTTGCTTTTGCTGTTGGTGGCAAGCTGAGGGCGGCGTTTGTTGGATTTATGGCCAAGCTGCATCTCAGATTTCAGAATTCAGATTTCAGATTTCAGATTTCAGATTATGCTTCTCGTGCCATCGTGCTCGCGCACAGACCGATCATCATGCCGTCGATCGAGGGTAGCATCGAGTCAGCGGGGATATTCTGTGCTGGCTCAGGCTCAGGCTCAGGCTCAGGCTCAACTGCAATCTGGCATTGTCACTGGAGCATGAGGCGCCAGTCCAAGACTCGGCAGATTGACTCGGGAAGATGTCAAGATCCCACACGATGCAGTGTTGCTGCTGATGGCTGGAGACACGGATATTCACGACGGGAAGCGAGTGTATCTCGAGGGAGCAGGAGAGTGGATGATGGTATGATAGTATGATAGTATGAGAAGATGGAGGGAGGAGGGATGAGAGTTACCCGAAAATGATGCGATTTGCACGAGCTTTCCACGCAACAGCAGCAAGAATGGTGTGACTCAGACAGTCGCTTGGCTCGCTTCTCTGTGCTCTCTGCGCTCTGCAGTATCCACAATGTCCCAGTGCTGGATCGCATGCTGACTTGCAGGACTGTCTGATGCTCTGTGCTGTTGCTGCTGCTGCTGCTGCTGTTCGACAGGGCGTTACCAAGACAGTCATCAAGCCAGGCGACGGCGTCCACTTCCCAAAGCCGGTGAGTTCAGTCGCTCAACTCTGTTCTCTCTGTCTCACTCACTCACTCAGCCAGTCACTCACTCACTTTGTACTTGTCTCTGTTTCTGTTTCTGTCTTTGGCTGTGCTCTCCTCTGGCCTGCTCCCTGTATTCTCTATACACGGCTTTGCATACAGGGCGACACCGTCACCATGCACTGTAAGTGTCTTGCTCTCTCTCTCTCTCTCTCTGTCGTGATCTTGTCCCCCTTCCCTTCCCTTTCTCTTAATTCCTTTCCCCAGTGCCGCTGTCCTTGATGCCGTGCTGTGCCGTGCTGTGCTGTGCTGTGCTATGATATCCCCTTTACTTTGACCCACTGGTCTCTAACACTGGGTCTGCGCTCTCCGCCTGTATATACATCCGCAGACACTGGTACATTCACCGACGGCAAGAAGTTTGACTCGTCGCTTGATCGAGGCAGCCCGTTTGTGACCCAGATTGGTGTTGGCCGTGTCATCAAGGGCTGGGATGAGGGCGTGCCGCAGATGTCTCTCGGCGAAAAGGCCACGCTTAACATCACCTACGACTATGCTTACGGCGACCGTGGCGCCGGTGGTGTGATTCCACCAAAGGCTGATCTCATCTTCGAGGTCGAGCTGCTTAAGATCAACTAAATCTCCTCTCCCTGTCGTCCTCGATACGGACATGGACTTGAAATTAAAACACATCTTGAGACGCACTACTGGCGTCCAACCCATTCCTACTGGTTCATTCAAGCTCAAGGCTTTATCTCGGCTCGGTTGAGATCATCGGCTCTTGGTCAGCCGAGAGATCATGATTTCACGCATCATAAACTGTATTTTGATCAAACCATGAATGGGCAGCTGCAAGCGCTTGCTCTACATCTGCGGTCGAAGTGAATCCGCCTGAGGCAACTAGGCGTGCGCATGTATTGAGTGTCGCCATATCAAACCCCTTGTAAACAGATCCAATCTTGCCGAATATCTTGCAGACTACGCCGCCAACTGGACAGGCTGCAGCGTCCGGCAACGCAATAAGTGTGCCAAGCTTTTTGGGGATCATCAAATCACCAACGGCAGTATCTACACTAACAGCTGTGCTACCAGAAGCGTTTGTCGTTTGCCTGAGCGGAAGCCCCACATTCAAGCGAAACTCCATTTCAGGAAAGATGCCATGTCCGCCTTCGAGCGCATCGATCAGCAGCGCAATGCTTCCACCAGGTCGTCTAGCAGCAATCTCGCAGAGCACAAACTCAATCTGCCCAGAAGGCCTCTTGGTCTCAAACAGTTCCAGATGGAACAACAAATGTGCCGGCAAAGGAAGAATAGAGAGAAGCCGCAGGGTTGCGTCATAGAGTTTCTGCCATCGGGGATCTGTTTGTGGAATGCTGACATTGCCGTATGCCTTTCCCTTTGTGAATTCCAAGTTTGTTTGGAGGTACATGAATGGCCATATGTGTTCGATCTGCCCATGGTTCACGTATCCTGAGGGGAGGGAGGTAGATTGTTTTTTGTGTGGAGGAAATCCCATCAGATAAATGTGTCGGGTGGCACGGTATATGTTTTTGAATGTATAGACAGAGAAAGGGAGTGTGAAACAGATGCTACATGATATCAGTACTTGAATCAAACAACAGTCGACTGATCAGAGCTTTGAGAGATGGATGGATGCATGGATGGATGCATGGATGGATGGATAGTGACAAGGCAAGTGGATCTGTCATGTCAGTTTTACCATTGACATGGTACATTCGACTTCCTTCGAGGAACTTTTCAACAATGATATCGCCGCTATAGTCCATCACCATTCCTATGTCGTCAATGCGTCCGTAAAACTCCTTTTCCAGATACGTTTCCAGGTCCTGCTGATCGCGAACTACACGCACGCCAGCCGATGCAGATCCAAGTACAGGCTTTAGGATGATGGGGAACCCATGTATTTCGACGAATTGGAGGATATCAACTGGCGAAAACACACGATCAAATGCTGGGACAGGGAACCCATGTAGTTGTGCCCTATCCTTCATGGCATACTTGTCGCGGAACAAGAGTGCATCGCTGCGGACATGACCCATTGCGACGCCGAGCATTTCGCGGATGTGGGCAGCGCGAAGGATCAGATCCTCTTGTTTGGTATAGACAATGTCGATACGGTGGGTCTGATGGAGCCGCTGTGCCCAAACTTCGACAAGCCCGTTGCAGGTTGGCTTGCTGAGCTCGACAACGGCCAGACAGTTGTTTTTGTCTTGCTGGCTGGCGCTGTTTGTGATGAGAAGAAGCGCCATATTGTCGATTGCTGGATCAACAAAGTCGGAATAAACAGTCGGGCTGTTGACCGTGCTGGCGCCAACCTCATCAATGATCAGGACGTGTAGCTGTCGTGACATAAGTAAACGACGTTGCCGTGTTTTAGAGGGTGGAGTGTGTAGGTGAACGCAGTCTGAGTGCTGTCTGAATACAAGATGGTTGATGTTGCGAGTCCTGAAAGCTTTCAAGCACTCGTGTCCTGAGCACTCTCGCTTTCAAACCCAATCGCACTCCCATTCATTCCACCAGCTGCATAGATCCGTCCACTATATCCATCACATGCTTGCTGCGTTGCGATTCAGCGATAACAGCACACACAATTTGGGCCTGTGCAATGCTGGCAGCTTCGTAAATCATCTCAAGGCAGACTTGTGCAAAGGTGAATTCTTGCGACGATGGCGCATCGCTTCTCAGAATCGAGTCCAGATCCAACACAACAATCAAACGACTTGTTTGAGAATAGTGTCGCAGCATCCGCGGAAGTTGAGCGAATGCGCGGTCCTGCAATGGTGTTGATCAGTTGAACAATATCGGTGAATATGCATAATAATACTGTGAACTACGAGCTTACCAGCAAACCGCCAAATGCTTCGAGAATCTTGGGTAGTGTGAGCACGATTGTTGTTTGGTACTCGGACAGGGTTTCAAGCACGCGTCTAATCGTGATCTCATCACTCAAGTTGTGTATTGTTGCGAGCTTTGATGATACTATTCTGGCGCACATTTTATCGAGAATGCGATAAAGACCACTGCCATCGAGTATCGCAGTCTCTGGGACCATTGCGAGAGCACAAGATGGTAGAAATGGCTCAGCTTGCCGCAGCATACGAACCAACCAGACAGTCGAGTGGTTGATGCCATCCCATTTGACCAATCTATTGGCAGATTCAGAGACACGTTGGCTTTCACAGGACTGCGTAATGGTATTCAGAACTCGTTGGCGCTCAGTCAGAGTGGAAAATGCAAGCCTTATAGTGCGATCTTGGATCAAACTTTGCCAGTTTCTGTCGATGAGATCATATACAATGGCGCATGCATCAAACGCAAGAACCAAATTAGAACACTCTGCCTGCAGCTTTTGAAGTCCAATCACTACCAGTGGGTCTATCTTGGCGAGTGGCTCAACGAATCGGATTCGGACACAACACCACTGCCAAGGAACCTTGTCGCAGTTTAAAGACCCCATCAAGACGAATCAATTAGTGCAATCACTTGAAGTTTCTCTTGCAATGGTGTACAATCAATATGGCCAGATGCAATACCTTTCTCAAAGTAATGGCGAGGCCACCAAGAAAGTGATGATCGGCGAGCTGAACAACGTTGAGATCTGCAGCTAGGAACAGGCCCAGATGTCTGCAGGCTGCTTGAATAACATATCTGCGACCGTCCAGATCTGATCCGCATACTGAAACGACGATGTTCGACCGACCAAAGTATTGTGGTGATGCCATTGCACTCATTGCGCTGACGATTTGATTACAAGTTTCATGCACGCTGTGTATCAGTTCGACTCCTTCAGCGACGGATGGACTTTGATACTGCGTGTAATCGCCACTTGAGAGAGCACTGGGGTTGGTTAGATTGCCATCTTGTGGCTGTGCATAGTGTTGAATGCATGCAATGAACGAGTTGAAGGACGGATTCCAGCCGTTCTGCTCCTTGTTTATGCTTTCTACTGCAACATCAGTAGCACAAGCAAGCTTGACTTGCACAGCAACGTTTGCAGAAAGCTTGTTGCATGTTTGTAGATCCTGATCATAGTCAGGACGCTCCTTGCTATCGAGATCGAGGTCATTTGAATCGCCTTCACGTCGTAGTTGTAATGAGATCTCTTGTGGAGCAACACGATATCCAGGAACGATGCATCCAAAAGCGGTTGACCAGTGTGAACACTCGCGACGAGACTGTGTCCATGACTGTACAAGATTGACGATGCCATTGCGAAAGGTCGTTGCGTGGTCTTGAGCAAACTTTTCAACTGCATCAAAGGACTCTTGGGTTGAGCAGGAAACAGTTGCAACGATTGCGTTATAACGATCTGCATCGGCTGTTTGGCGTGGCGATTTGGTTGGTGCTGGGGAACATTGGCTGTTGATCGTAACCAGAGCAGAGCTACTGCTGCAGTTGCCAAGAGACATATCCAGCGTTGCCGTCGATGAGCTTGCTGATAAGTTTGGTGCAACACTTGCACGACGCGTCTGTGATTGTGTTTGTGAAGGTGTCTGATATAAAGTAGATGCACTACCGCTGCTCAACAGCCCAGGTCGAGGACTTGCTCTAAAGTTTTCAGTGGCAAGTGGTCCCAGCTGAGATGGAAAGCACAGATCAATGAGACTCATTTCCTCGCTGCTCCATGTCATATCGCTCGTGAGTAGTGTCTTGCGGACAACTGAGCGAGAAAGACCACGAATCTGCTTGCAGTGCGCTAGCGTTTTGAGGGCAGCATCAACAAACTCTTTGAGATCCTGTGCCTGGATGTGGGGAAGCTGCTCAGCATGCGACTCATACTGGCGCAGAATGAATGTACCAAGCTATTGAAGAGATGCCCACCAAGTGGAGTGGCTCTGTTAGCGGCTGTCTATTCAAACAGACAGTTTGCAGACAAACCAGTGGCAGATAACACACTTGGGCGAGATCCATCAGATTGGTTACGATTGAGGCGGGTCAAAGTTTGAAAAGTCTGGATATCATCACAAAGTATAACCCAGTGGTTTATTGCTGCATTCAGTCCTTCTCCAGATTAATTGACTTGCCAAACTTGGCATAGAGCAGCGCCTTGAGTCTTGACATCTCAGACTTGATCTCGCTAATCTTTGTGCTGACGGCGCCTAGATCACCATCAAGAGCTTCTTGCTCCACCTTGATACGTTCCATTGCTTGAGGCAGAGGAATCGATACATATGCATCTCCAATGCGATATCTGTTCAAAAGGAGCAGCGCTGGTTACAACCGGCAGCAAGCGGCCTTCTCTAACAAAAAGCTTGATTGTCCCATCAATTCAAGCGTCGGTTTGGACAGAATCGCTCTTACTTGATCAGTTCGTCTTCATCAGCAAGCTCAAGCTCAGATGACAAGTCTTCAAGGTATTCCCGCTCCTTCTTCTTGCCATCGTAGATTTCTTCTTGATACTCGAGTCGGATGTTGAGCTTGGAGAACATGTTGATGCTCAGCTGATCTTCGTGAGTGACCTCGGCGTCGTTCTCGTCCTCCTCTTTGAGCTGGACAGTAGAAACCGAGTTTGAAAGCGCCAATAGCGAGCAGTGATTGTTACAAGTGTACCAGCAGGAGCATTATATGTGTATTGAAGTGCAGGAGAGTCGTTGAAGAGGTCATGGTCCGTTGAAGAGATAGAGAGGTTGAAGGTTGCATAAGTGTCAGCTGATGTTCTGCTGATAATACGATGATGGAGATGCTGGCAATCTAAGCCAAGCGTAGCAGGGTGTCTGTGTGTATGCGAGCGCGCACCAACTTGACTGACGACATGCTTGATGAGCTGGGAATATGTGCGGTGCTGCCAATAAGTGGAAGCGAGTTTACTGCAAGCCAGATGGCAACGATTCGATCCTGAGAACGGCGTGGTGCTTTGCAAGCAGCAGCGCGGTGGCGCGACAGAGCATCTGCATCTGTATCTGTGTCTGCATCTGCATCCAAACCCACGACGCTAGATCTGTGGATCTGCAGCAGATATCTATACTGCAGGATATGGACAGCGATGCGCCGACGATGCAGATGGCAGACGATCGATGTTGGCGGCTGAAGGAACAGGAACAAGAACAGGAACAGGAACGAGATTGACTCGCGCTTTCCCATCACGATCAAATCCCAACAAACGCAAGACTCCACAAGGGTGTGTTCCGCTGTTCCACTGTTCCACTGTTCCACCGTTGCTCCGTTGCTCCCTCTTCCTCTCCTTCTTCCTCTTCTTTGTCTGCCGCAGCCGCAGCCATACACAGCACTGCACTCTGTGCACTGTGCTCTGTGCGGTGCGCCTGCATGTCTTTGTTGGTGCCTGGCATCTGCGCCGTCTCTGCGCTCCATTGACCTTTGACACCGTCATCCATTATCCATCATCGATTCATCCATCCAACCAACCAACTGAACACACAACATCATCAACAACAACAACATCAACGATGATGACGACGATGATGGCATAAACAGCAGCTGCGCAGGACATGCAGACCATCAAGTGTGTCGTTGTTGGCGACGGTGCAGTCGGAAAGACGTGCTTGCTCATCTCATACACAACAAACAAGTTTCCCTCAGAATATGTTCCTACAGTCTTTGACAACTACGCCGTGACCGTCATGATTGTGAGTGGCTTCTCTTGCATCTGCGGCTGTGTGGCTATGCATCTCGTGCATCGCGCCTTGCTGTCTGCTTCATCAACCCACGCATCGTCGCACCCTTGCTGCGGGCCATGTCCATGTTGCCGCCCAGCCCCAAATCCAAGCACAAACGCCTCTTTCTTTCTTTTGCTGCTGCTTGGCCGCGGCTTTTTGTGTGCACACTCTTGCACGCCGCATTGCCTGCACATCTTGCCGACCATCACACGATGCGCCGCTGGTCGGCAGGAAACCCCAACCCTGTCCCGAGGCAGATTTCGATCGGATAGATACTGTTCTTGTGTCCACCAATGCAAAGTGCTGCTGTGGCTGACACTCTGAAATACCTGCCAGGGAAGCGAGCCTTACACCTTTGGTCTGTTCGATACGGCTGGCCAGGAGGACTATGACCGCCTTCGTCCGCTGTCGTATCCTCAGACAGACGTGTTCCTTGTCTGCTTTTCTGTTGTATCCGTCGCATCCTTCGAGAACGTCAAGGAGAAGTGGGTGCCCGAGGTGAGAAAGCCTTGGCCAACGCTCGCCAAACCCAGCACAGCAATGCACCACTGACTTGTGTGGCGTGTTGCCTGCCTTGCCTTTCTTCGCCATTTTGAACTTTCCTCATTTCCTTTTCCCTGAATACCACTTTTCTTCTGCTGCCGTTCTCATATCCTGCTGAATCGCTAGATCGAGCATCACTGCCCCGGCGTGCCCTTCATCATTGTCGGCACACAAGTCGATCTGCGCGAGCACCGTCCAACCATTGAGAAGCTCGCAAAGAACCGCCAAAAGCCTATTTCGGTCGAATCTGGCGAACGCCTTGCACGAGAACTTCGCGCAATCAAATACCTCGAGTGCTCGGCTCTGACGCAAAAGGGTCTCAAGAACGTCTTTGATGAGGCCATCATTGCAGCTCTGGAGCCTCCCAGCAAGAAGGAGAAGAAGAAGTGCGCCATGTTGTAAAACACCTGGGTTCTTCATCTGCATTTCCTCTTGTCCTATGCGCCTGCCACTCCTTCTTTCCCTCCCCCTTCTCACAGCGGCAACGAGTCTCTTTCACTTTCCTCGCAGTCCTTGAAACAACTCGAAACACACACTTCCTGTTGTTGTAC
>JH392980.1:0-10621 GCA_000235945.1 Homolaphlyctis polyrhiza JEL 142
ACAATCAGAAACCGAATTCAAGATGGCGCAAGCATGGTCGCGCGTTCTAGACGTTGCACTCGACAAGATAGATCGCACAACATCGTATTTCGCCCTGGGTGGGAACTCGCTCAATACGATCAAGTTGATTCGCGAAGTTAAACAAGCATTCAAAGTCGAGCATATCACCCACGAGCTGATTTTCAAGTATCCAACATTGGCTAGTATGACGTGGGCAACATGTCGTCAACTTGCCGATAGCAGTGCAATGAATGCTTCGTTGGGCTCGATTGATCGGCTCTCGGTTTCTAGGCGATCTGTAACGGCTTCATTACACCAACAACAACAACAGCAGCAGCAACAATATCCACCACAACAAAAGATCAAGATTGTTTGTTTGCACGGACAATCTTCTAACCCTGTTCATTTGGAACACCAGTTGTCGGGAGTGCGTGCATCGCTGGGGAACCGTGCCGAGTTTGTGTATGTGCAAGCACCCATCAACGTGAATAGCTCACGTAAGTTTGGTCATCTCAGCATACACCCAACTGTTTGAAATCTCCATCTCGAACCCTACCCAATAGAGGAGGAAGTAGAATCAGCAGCAACTAACACGATGATGAACACCACTTCCCTCAAACAATTACAACATGATCACAGCTCTCAGCAAGTATTTTGACGACATGCGATGGTACGAATGGTTCCAATCAGAAGATCTAACAGAAGAATCCGTCATGGCAACAGTAACGTATCTCATGAACCAGTTTGCCAAACACGAGCCCTTTGATGGACTGTTAGGTTTCTCGCAGGGAGCCATGGCAGTAGAATTGCTGGATCGGCTTAGTAACCGACAGGAATTGACTCGCACTTGGCGATTTAGTATCTTGTGTTCGGGAATCCCGTTGACGTCGTGGACGTTGCCGAGCGAGCTGACCCAGTCGGTGTCTGGCGGCTTGGAGATTCCCTCGCTGCATATTTTTGGTTGTAACGAGGACAAGATATTTCGAAAAGGTTTGAGAAACCGGTATAATCCTGGTATGCGGCAGGAGCTTGAACACAGTGCTGGACATGATATCCCGAGGGACCCCGAGTTTTGTAAGATGATGGCCGATGCTGTGTGGAAGTTGGCGGTCGAGAGTCCTAGCGATGTGTTGTTGGTCCGAGCAACTTCGATGAAGCGACGGTCGACTGTGGCTTCGGTGACGCCTCACCCAATCTATTATTCAACTTCTTTTTGATGGCAAGTAACTAGGAATGCATGCATTGATTGGTAAACGAAACGGGAATACATTTGAATAGTCAAACCAAGATTCGTGGTGTACGTGTGCGAATCTATCTCTCTGTGAGTGTGTGTGTGTGTTGGTTTTTGGAGGGAAAGATGAGGGTGCGAGAAGAGCAAAGAGAATCGTCAAGAACGAACAGATATTGCAGGTGCAGGTGCAGGCGCAGGTGGAGAAGCAGGAGCAGCAGAGAGATTGGATGATGATGGATCAAGTTGCACTTTTGCTGGGATGCGCTGCCATGCGCCAACGAGAACACCACGGACATTGTAGATGCCATCAAAAGTTTCTGGCTGAGAGTTGTAGCTCGAGTCGACCGCCTTGCAAACAAGCTTGATTTCACCCGTCGGTGAGTTTTTGGCGGCAGTAGCGAGCTGGGATGCAGGGATGCGGGCCTCCCAGTGAGTCCATGCCCATTGGCGGCCGTATGGCTGGTTAGGAGTTTGGACAAGCTCAGCATCGATCCACGACTTTCCACCATCGATCGAGACATCGACGCGATTGATGCCGCGGCCACCACCGCTGACAGCATAGCCCTTGATGGTTGCCAAGCCGCTAGCATCGGGAACAAGTGTGGCGCCTGGTTGGGGAGAGAGGATTGCAGACTGGACGGGCAGCTCTTGGATGGACTTCGCAGTTGAATAGTCGCTTGTTTCGAGGGTTGCCGAGGGCGAGAATCCTTTGTAGTCGCGCTGCTGCCAGTGAGAGGGCGATTCGTCGTCGCTCAGAGAGATCTTGCCCAGCCACTTGACGCTGCGGGCAGCCACATGGCCGGGAACAACGGCGCGTACAGGGAAGCCGTGGTCACGCGGGATGGGCTCGCCGTTCATCTCGTAAGCGAGCAGCACATCGCCTCGCGGGTCGATTGCCTTCTCGATAGGGATGGATGCACCGTAACCCTCGATGCCGTCAAAGACCACATGGGCCACGCCGCCGGGTAGTGGCTCAGTTGAAGCCAGATCTGGCAGCGTGTAGCCAGCAGCAGCAAGCACATCACGCAGCCGCACGCCTGACCAGACCGTGTTGCTGATAGCGCCGCCTTCCCACTGCAGACCCTTGATGGGTTTGGGCTGGTTGGCCGTCATTTCCTTGCGGCGGTTGCCTGCGCATTGCAGCGTGACCATGACATCGGTGCGTGGCAGGCGCTTGAGCTCGTCAAGCGAGATCGAGAAGTCTTCAGGGATGCCAGGACCCTCGAGCTGCAGTCTGTATGTGGCGGGATCGACGACGGGTACAGGCAGATGGTTGCGAACAAAGAAGCGGTCATTCGGCGTGACAAACGAAAGAAGCGAATCTGGTGCAGCTTCGGCGTTGCAGGGCCGCGCTGATAGGACACGCAGTGAGTCGTGGCGCTCAGGCTCGTTGGCAAACAGTTTTTCGATGCCGCTGGTGGCGCCTGCTGCTGCCGCATCTGCTGTGGGATCTTCCTTGCGCGGCAGTAGATCGCCAATGCGGTATGTTTCCAGCAGCTCGCGAGTCTCTGGCGTGCCGTGGATGGAGAACACGGCCCAGAATGGATCGATGGCCTGGCCCGCTGCAAGCAGGATGCGCTCGCCGCCGGGATGGATGGACACAAACTCGCTGATGTCATATACTCCATCGCCATATGTTACCCAGATGCCTGTTTCCACAGAGTTGTGTGCTGACACTTCGCCGCGTGTGAACATTGGCAGTCCATTGGCAGATACTGCAACGAGGGGAGCGGAGTCATGCAGTCGCCATAATGGGAAGGGTCAGTTTTGCGCAAAGAGGGAGGTCGCAAGAAGGGACATGAAAGAGGGAAGAGGGAGGATGCAAGCGTGCAACTGGGCCGCATTCCAGTTGCATCACATGACCAGAGGAAGAAGAAACCGCCACATCAACAAGCAAGCACACAAATATAACAGCAAGCAAACAGAGCAACTTACAGCGGCGGGCAGCATTTGGCGCGCTCTGACCATCCTGCAGCGCAATATCAGAGGTTGCAGCAGCAATAGTAGCGGAGACGGGTGACTGGCGCATCAAGCGCGACGACGACGATGAGCGCACCAATGATGACTCTTCTGAATGGACGAGGCGTGCAGCCGCAACTGCCGACACAGCAATTGCTAGCGTAGCAACGCCAATCCACAGCAGCTGCTGGGTGCGTTGCGATGATATCCATGGAATGGATGATGAGGTGCTGGTAGATGAGGATGATGATGAGGATGAGGATGAGGATGAAAGGCGATGGCTGCTATGCAGGGGGAATGAGGCGGTTGGGGAAGAGAGAGGGAAATGTGGGGGTCGAGGCCGAGGCGGAAGCGGAAGTGGGAGCGAGCGTGCAGCAAGAGTGTGGGGTAACACAGCCCGCGACGACGCGGAGCAGCGGCAGGCTGCTGTGCTTCGTTTGCAGCGAAGCAGCGGACAGCCTGCGCACCGAAGAGCATGCGGCAGAAGATGGAGAGAGGGAGGAACGCATATTGAGGCGGAGCATGGTCGCAGCTGCCTGGAATGGATGTTGGGCTCGGAACTGGTCTATCGCTGCAGCAAGAAAGTGTGGGGTAGCTGGACTTTGACTTCCTGGTGACCGCTGCTAAAAAACAGTGGATAGAGGGGTGATGTCCTTGGGCTGAAGCTTCGTCAGCCGAGATGCGAATGCAGAGGGCAAGCGCAGGCAATCGACCGAGAGCGACACAGAAACAGGTGGGTACGCAGAAGTGCACGGCAGTAGAGTGCGCTGCTCTTATGAATTAAGCTGCACGGCAAGCTGTGCTGCAAGTCTTTCTCTGCGAAGGCCGCAGCGCCGACCGAGAGTGGTTGAAGAAGGAAACTCTTGATTTTCCACTGAAATGTGCTGGATCCGCAATGAGAATGACGCCATCTCTGATGACGATTGCTATGCGGCATGTGGCTTGGCTCAACCACTGGTAACAGAATACGATCGATCGATCGATCCGTTGGCTCGCAGATAGCTTTTATTGCAGCAGCTGCTTCGACAGCGCATCCTTCTGGAGCGCAGCCTTGATCAGACACTTTCTGGTTTCCTGCAGCCGGCTCATTACTTCGCTTACACAACCTACAAGCTCCTGTTTTTGGGTGTCCATTAATCTGTTCAGTGAGAGTCTGTATCGCATGCATCAACCAGAATACAATGGACCATTGGCATTTCAGGGCTCAAACCTCGGCATCTTCCTGCAGCTCCGAGACAATCGACTTGTGTTCGCTCAAATTCACATCGTAATAGGCAGGATCGTCGCCTTGCAGCATTTCTGCGAACCGTGTCAAGGTGCGATAGAGCTTAGCTTCTTCCTCAATCATCTTCATGGCATCGCGAGACAGCCTGCTCAGATCATGGCTTTTGAGTGTATAGATCACAGGCTCGATCATCCGCATGTCATCTGGCTTATCGGGAAGTGTCCATATTTCTGCAATGCATGTCGATTACACAGCTGTTGGAGTCAGTTATGAGAGCAAGAGCAACAGTAACAGCAAGAGCAAGAGCAATAACAACAGTAACAGCAAGAGCAACCTTCCATCTTGATGTCGGCATACGGATCGTCCTCATACAGCATGCGCTGATCCTGCTCGCTATCGCCGCCAGAAGAACGAGTTCCCGATCCAGCCGAGAACGGACCTGCACCGCGCCTGCGCTTTCGGGCAATCGCACGTCGGTTGCCAATATCAATATACTGCCCAGCCGATTACCAATCGTTCCGATTCCGCAAGTGCAGCAGTGTATGTATTCAGTGGTCAGCAGCCAGAGCCAAAAGATGCGAGCGAGAGAGATAGAAAGAGAAACATGCGCACAGACAGCTGCAATGTATATGAGCACCTCTAGTTCCTCGTCAAGATGGTGGATGGGCCACAGGGTTGGCTTGCTGGACAGAAGATGCGGCTGCTCCAACAGCCGCTTGAGCTTGTTGCCCCGATTGAATGGTCTATAGTTGCGAGAACCAAAGTCTTCACCATCGCTGTCTTCGGCTGGCGAGACAATGTGTGTCAGCCGCTGCTGCTGCTGCTGCTGCTCCTGCAGCAGCTGCTCATCAAGCAGAGAGGTCTGCTGCTGGCTGGGACTGAGAAGGGACTCACTAGGCGCCTGTACGAGCGGGATCGTGCTGGTGTTTGCAGTATTGGTCAGCTGCTAATGGATGGGCCAACATCAAAGGACAACATCAGAGATGAAGCGAGGAGTGTGAGCTTGCCCATGATGGATGTGGCTGTGTGCGCTTGAGCGAGCGCTAGTAGCGACGTTTGTGTTTGTGGAGTGTTTGAGCGGGGTGCTATTGGTGTATAGATTGCTTTGGCTGTGGTTGTTTTTGTGGTGGTGGCTGCTGCTGTTGTGGTTGCTGTGGTGGACTGCGGCCTCCATCTGTATTTCTGATCAACCAGGCAAGATTCCATATTGCCGAAGTCTGGTTTTGGGCATCGACTGTCTTGCAATCCTGCAGTCTTTCAGTCTGGCCGTGTATGAGTATACGATCGGCTCATGCTTCTGGTTGCACACTGCTGGCTGCCATGAGTCTGCAAGAGCAGCGTCAGTTGCATTGGCATCGTCAGTAGCAGGCACAGCTGGATGAACGCCGATCAATAAGCCGCGATCGACGAAAAGTGAATCAAGGCGCACTCAGGTCCAAACGATGGGTGAGCCTCCGAATGGGTACATTCGGGACCAGTAAACAACAGCAGGCATTTGTGCAACAGACGACGGAGGACGGGCCAGCAGGAGTTCAAGACACCCACAGAGTGCATGAACAGCCGTGATTGATGCAGGCGCCTGAGACAGTTGAACCACGGCGGCCTGGGCCTGAGCGTAAGCCTGAGACCGACCCAGAACCCAAGCACAAGCCAGAACATGGACATGGACATGGACATGGACATGGACGAGAGCGAGAGCGAGAGCGAGAGCAACAAGGAACGCATACGGGACTGCTCGAGCACATTGCGAGACTTCCAGCAGAACTGCAGCAGCAAATATATCAATGGGCGGGACCACTTTCGCAGTGGCAACAAGCACGACTGACACGGACCCACATTGGTCCGCAGACCAGAGCGCAGGCGCAGCTGGTGGTCAGCGACTGCTTTGCGCTGGATGCGGTATCGTTTGCAGCAACGTCGGCCGTGGCAGGGAGTGTGGCTGCCGGTTCCATTGTGGCTGCTGGGAGTGCAGCGACGGAAGGCGAAACTGCCGAGGGTGCATGGAGCGCAGCGATTTCATCAGCATCAGCAACCGCAACAGCGACAGCGACAGCGACAGTTGCTGATGAGCAAGTTCCTCGGTTTCCGCTTGTTGGCGGCGAGTCGCTGTTTGTGCACAGCGCAGCAATGGAATCAGCTGTGCTCGCATCGTTCCCACGACCCACGCAGCAGCCACCGCCACAGCCACCACTGCAACAGCAACAGCAACTGCCACAGCAACAGCAACAGCAACTGCCACAGCAACTGCCACAGCAACAGCCACCACAGGCAGCAGCCTGCGTCATTGCCCTGCCGTTCGCCACTGCCCGCGACCTGTTGCCGCCTGCCCGCGGCCCTGTGCACGACGCTGCTGTGCGGGCTCTGCCGGATACTCCACTTTCTCCTCCTCCCTCTCCTTCTCCTTCTCGCTCTGCTGCTGCTGCTGCTGCTGCTTCTCCTTCTACTTGCTCTCCCATCGGGCCCCACATCGCTCTCCCGTTGCTGGATTTCCTCATCAGCAGAATCTCTCCAAAAGCTTCCGAAATTGCCCTCAAGTAGCAACAGCAGTCTCGCTCTCACTACCCCACAAAACATCTCCCTCACCACAATCCCTCTTCCCCAGAATCCTCCCCTCCATCTCCCTGACCCTGACCCAAGGCTGCTGGCTAAACTCGCTTGCTGGGCTGCATACTTTGCTCGCCCTGACATCATCCAGACTCTAGCCTCTTATCATGGCCATCTGCCATGCACAACTGCCCTCGACAATGCCTGTCTCAGCGGCGACATGCAAACTATCAACCTGATCTGCAGTCTCATCTCTTGTCCCTCGCCTGAATCTGCTCTCGCACCAACTTCGTCTCAGCGCATTGACATCACACACATTCCTCTAGACGGTGCTGTGAAAACAGGCAACTTGGATCTGCTCAAGTTCATGCTCTCGCAGTGGCAACACTCCCGCATTCCGTTCCGCTTAAGAGATGAGGCTATTGACGCTGCTCTCGAGGCCGGCCACACAGCCATGGTCAAATGGCTGGTCCATGATGCACCCTATCTCCTCGAGCAAGACTCACGTATCTTAACCAGTTTACGAGACAAGTGCGCAGCTCATGGCCACCTGGATCTCCTGATACATCTCGTCAGTTCAAACATTGGCGCGCATCTGTCTCCTGCTGCCATCGATGCTGCTGCAAAAGGCGGCTATCTCGACTGCATCATCTGGATCCATCAAAACACCTCGACCGAGTGCACAACAAATGCAATGGACTGGGCTGCGTCATCTGGTCACTTGGAAATCTTAAAATGGCTTCAAGTGCATAGAACAGAGGGTTGCACCACATCCGCCATTGACGGCGCTTCAGAAAATGGTCATCTGCACATCGTGCAATGGCTATACTCTCAGGGTTATACCTTTACGTCTGCAGCTATGGATCTTGCAGCATCCAATGGACACTTGTATATTGTACAATGGCTCCATCAACAACAACAGCAACAGCAACAACAACACTCAGTGTATTGGACTTCAACTGCTCTTAAACTCGCCGCAATGCATGGCCATCTAGAAGTATTTATCTGGATATGGGAGAATATCCCAGAAATCCGTATCGGCGCTGATGATCTAAAAATGGCTGCACACGCTGGTCACTTTTTTATTATAGAATACTTTGCAAATAGAGTGGCCGACGACCTAAGCGTGTTGCTTTTAGGTAAGCGCTATTCCATTGCCGGCTCTATCTCTTGATACTGATCACAACTCTGTTTAGATGGTGTCGCTGACTGAAGATACCTTGCACTTTCATTGCGTTTACCTATAAATGTATGTGTGTATCTAATATACAGGAGCTTTGGTTGGCGGTCATAGGTTTCTAGTCTCTTGGATACATAGCACTGGACGAGCAACGCCAACATCAAGCATGATGGACGAAATCGCCTGCATAGGACCTCTAGAGTCAGCTCGGTGGCTGCGTCAGCACGTTTCAACAGGCTTCTCTCGCGTCTCCCTCGACAACGCCATCAACTATCGCAATTTAGAACTCGCCACATTCTTGGTTCAAGTCTGCCTTGTCGAAGCCGATCCCCTCATGATTGTCAGGATATCCTCGACATGGGGAATAGAGGTTGCCGCGCGGTTTCGTGAAGCTTACCAGAGCACTGCTGCTGCTAGACTGGGTCTTGGTGGCTTGGTGTCGACTGCTGGCCAGCCGGCTACCCGAGTTTGGGGCAAAACCAAGTCAAGGGCAAGGACAGGTGCTTATAGACGCGATGCTGCCACACAGCGCCTCGAAGATGTCATTCTGGGTCGCGGTATCAGTGGCAGTACAAGCAGCACTACAGACAGCAGCACTGCAAATCCATTCAAGGAGTGATTGTCCGATACATTCACACTACGTTGCATATGGGAAACTGGAGCAGGAAATGAATGGCTGCAACCTTTTATATCTTGTCATTTGGCTTGTTATTCCTCTGATGTTATGATTGAAACTAACGGTACCACTAAGTCCATCGTATAGCATCTAGCTCATTATATGAACAGTTAAACCCCAAACGTATGTCAAAGCGTCTCAAAATGACCAACAACAGCAGCAACAGCAACGGTATCGCTCAATGCTTCAATATCTCATTCTCTGCGATCACCACCAAAATCAGCATCACAGCATTGATATCAGACACAGCTGGCGACAATCCTGCTGTTTATATATAGTAAATTCGGACTGCCGACCACTTTCCAGTCTTTTACTCTATCAAGTTCAAGCGGGGTTCGAATGGATGAGAGCATTCAGATAGACTCTCACAAACAAAGTGCAGCCAACTAAAAGCTCTTCAAGAATATGCCCAGTTCAGTTTAGTTTGTTTTGTTGTTCTTTTGTATCATTCAGATGACAGATTTGGTAATGACAGTTGGGGGAATCGTTGATTTGGAGATTGCTGTTGGCGCCTCGCTTTCGTGGCTAACATTGCTTCGACTCAACGTGCTTTCGGGTGCACTTGCAACAGCCGCCATGGACATGCGACCGCGTTGGCCAGTGCTCAGATTGAATGCCTGGGCCCACCCATTATCCCAAAGGCTTTCAATCACGATGCGATTGCCAACGTCCAGCTGAAGCTCGTCTGTTTTTCGAGGCTTGTATTCAATCAGCGAGACTCTGGGTGCCAAGTCTGAGTCGGCAGCAACAGCCGATCTGCCCATGGTGCTGATCTGACTTTTGCGCAGTGTATCGAACCGTAGTTGCTCAAGAGGCGTCAGCTCGATGCCTTCAGTGGCAATCGATGCCATCAGAGTGGATCGCCCACTGTCTCGTGTCTGGGGCCGTGACAGAGATGTTGATCGTGGCTTGTAGGCTTCTGCGGGTTTCATCACTGACAGTTTGGATACGCGGCGAGATCCGCGACGAGACATGTCTTCTGGCTCGAGATCAACGCCGATTTCGCCTTTAGCTTGGCGACGATAGAGATAGACGCCACCAATGACAATACCAATGACAACAAGCACGGCAAGGCCAATCGAAACACCATACAGTACTGGACTGAACGAAGCAGGTGCACTATCGGTCGAAGATGTTGAGTTTCCACCACTGCCGCCGCCGCCGCCGCCGTTGGGCGAACCACTTGGAGGGCCGGCACTTGAGAAATACCAGCCGCGGAACTTTTCGTTGCCATTGACCGAGCACGAACTGCTCGACAGAGGCCAGCTGGGAGCAGTCGTTGATGACACGCACTGTTGGCATGCAGAATCAGAACACAGCATCTGCGTCACTGCGGTGTTGCTGACTTTTGAGATGGCGAAGATGGGTTTGGTTGCATTAGCTACAACCGAGGTTGCAATCTGCGTGCACTTGTCATAGATGCGGACGATTTGCGAGCGCAGCACAGAGCCAGTGCACGTAACGTCGTTTACGCCAAAGACATCGCGGATCATGTATCTGTCAAAGGGGTCGCCTCGCTCAGCATACGGTCTGGATTGTTGTCAAGGGCCCGAGCGAGCAGATGGGACAGCGGAACCGAGGGAACCAAGCAAGCGGAGCCGAGCAACACACCAGTCGATGCGCCAATTTCAAGGGATCCAGCGTCAGCACGATAATCGCAGAATGTGGCGCACACTTGGGGCAGAAGACCCAGAGCCAACAGACAACAAGGCTGGCTGATGGCTGGCAGACTGGCTGACTGGCAGACAGCAGGCAGCAGGCAGCAGGTAGCAGTCACAATGCACAGTGAGACTCACGCAATCTTAG